>QQSS02203836.1:0-11919 GCA_003687565.2 Craspedacusta sowerbii
GGAATGCATCCCAGCTTGAGCATATCATGTAAGACCTATAAAGCAATGTAAACACAAGATTGTGCTTGTAGGTATCTACGATAAAACTTTTGTAATTAGTGTAGACTCCACTGAAAGTTGATTTACGGAAAACAGATGTAGCAAAGCGTTTATCTAGGTGCGTAATGTTTACGTCTAAGAACGGCATAAAGTTATAACAACTTTATCACTGTCCCTCGTGGGTTTACTGCAGATTATATAGATTTAAAATTAATTGCTAAAAAAAATTGATCGTAACACAAAATGTGCGGCTTCAGCAACTGACAAGTGACTGGAGCGAATTTACCAACATGGCCAAGGAAGTTCTTACAAAGCTTTGCTATAAGCCCGTTGTTAACAAATAGTTTTTGCATGGCCTTCTCAATCTTTAAGCCATTCACAATAAAAGAAAACCTTTTTTTGAGTGGTAAAAGTTATTTGGTAGGTTGTATAGGGCCTTAAAGTTCAAAGACTCGTTTTTCTGCTTCGATACTTTTTTTTTTTTGTTTCTTAAGGGTCCGATTCTAAACTCTCCAAAGTCTTGCCAGTGTTCAATAAGGCAAGTCCAGTGTATCTCCGAAGTAAACTTGCGCTATGCACAACATGACTGATACGTTCATGACCTTCTCGAAAGATAGCAAACTCCAGTCGCTGAAGACATTAAGATAAATTTATTCTCATCCCTGCAGAAAAAGAATGCCTTCGTAAAGGCATCCTTGTTTTTGATGATGCGTGTGATTGATGGGTACTTATTCGTATGGTATGAACATGCATATGAGAAATGGGTAAGAAAATGGGTGAGAAAATGAGTAAGTAACCGCTTAGCAAGCCATTTTTAGAGCCGGGTCGTCTCCCAACACACAATGTAAGTAAATAGCTTCGAACAAAAGCGTTCTGACTCCGTGAACGAGCAATGCCACTTGCTCTTCTGATTTATTTTCTTACTGACAAGCCAAAGAAATATGCCTTTTCGGGGACAGCAGAAGCCGAAAATCGAAATTTTCAAGATTAGGGTCGTCACTTCATTTCTGAACAATTTTTCAGTACAGCTACGAAACAGCAATACTGTCCAAGTTTTATCTTCTTACTGACAAGGCAAGCAAATATGCCTGCTCAGGGAGACTACAGCCTGAAAATCGATAATTTGTGATAATTTCCAAGGTTAGGATCGTATCTTCATGTCTGAACTATTTGACAGTATATCTAAGGCCTTGCATTGTTTTCCAGGACATGCAGTTAAGGCAAGATCAGGTAGCCTTTAAAATTCCTAACTCATAGAGAGTATGAGCTTGTTTGGATCAGCAAAGGACTTGTATTGCTCTGGCTGCAATCTAATTTAGAGAAAGAAACACACATCGCTAGTTTAACCTTTCGATTTTCATTAATTATACAGCCATTGCCAGATTTAAGCATGTTACATACAAATTGCTCCTTTATTTTAAGTTTTTTGAATACCAGGTTTCTTTCGAATGAACTTTTTAAAGGTTCTAGAGCGTCGAAAATTACGCCAATAATTTTCCGATCTCCTCGGTCTTTTCTTCCAACTTCGACAGATGTTCTTTCGTATACTGGAGAAACGTGGTTATGCCATCAGCAACGTCTGAACTGTCTCTCCTGCGAAAAATACTCAAGAAACTTGTCCTTTCCGATACCTCGTGTGGGGCTCCGATCGACTGCCTCCTTGCGCTGAGAGGTGCTATCTGCGAGATCCCGTTTTGAGTAGCTGACAACACCGCTTTACACGAGCTCTAAAGCGAGGCACTCATTTAGCTTAAGGCTTAGTTTCAACAATGAATTATGAATGAGCACTTGCGTGCACCCTTAAGCCATTGCCATCACGGAACTTAAACTATAGCAGCAAGCATCGATAGAGCAATACGCACACGCTTTAGATAACTCTGGTTATAACTAAAACTGTAATTGGAGCTATAACTTACAAAGGAAAATTTTTTTTTTACAACTACTGTAACTGTAGTCATGGCTGCAAAATTGATTCTAACCATGGCAGTAGATGCAACTTTGAAAATTTTACTAGGTAACGCTGGCCTTCCAACGTTAACAAAAGACTGATCAACAAGAGTTTGGTGTTGGTAAGAAGCCAGCAGTCTTGGGGCTTCCCAGGACAGCTTCCTGAGACAGAAGAGATGAACTGTGGTTACGCTGCCAATATAAAGTTATGTCTTTCGACCTAACGGACACACAACTATACATGCTTTTGAGAATTTTTAGCAGGTCCTTGCAAGGCAGGGATGTCGCTTTCCCATGCTTCTAGTGAAAGCTCTTGTATAGAAATTTCGGAAAGTTTTGAACTAATTCAATTGTGAGCAAAGTATTGATCTCCAATAAACGCAACAACGCTTAGAGAGGTCAAAGCAATAACGCAATAACGCAATAACATTAAAGATCATCACCAGGTAAAAGTCCAAAAGTTTCTGCAATCGTTTATATAGCTGCTAACAGTTGGTGAAGCATTGCGGTTCGATGTATTTTTATTTTGTTGTTGTTAAATCCATCAGGTGACTGAGCGTTCGCCCAGGTAAACAAACAAAGCAAGGTTCCCAGACTGCTGTTCATCAACGATGTATTTTCAAGATGCCGCAAATCATAGGTGCACGTATAGTTTTAACAATACCCATCACTCTTATGGCATCTATAAATGTATCTACATCATTAACAACCGCAAAAGGTACGATATATCGATATATAGAGCTATGAATACCACATTAGCTTTGCCACGGTAACCTCAACGGAGGACATGACCGTAGCGTTACCATAGGAACAACTGTAAACATGGCAGGAGTCTGCTTCTGTGTGACTAAAGCTATACAAAGTTTAGCATTCCTATGATTATTTTGATTATGACTGCCGCAAAGAGGTTGCACTCATCAGGAAGTGCGACAAGCTTGCTCATTACTTAAGAAGGTTCATCTAGTTTGAATAAATATGTCAAGTTTGAATTAAGTGGGATAAATTTGACGAGCGCTTGAAGTCTAGATACTCACTTTCATTTCCCTCGTAAGTTGTCCTATGTCTTTCAGTTTCTTTTTCAACAGCTGGTTTTCTGTTTCCAGAAGGAGAAAGTCTTCAACTGCGTTCTTGCACTGCTTTTGCGAAAGACATAACATGTCCTTGAGTCCCTCTGTTTGAATTTCCAAAGATCTACGCATATCTGTTTCGTCCTGTAAGCGGTCTTCACACTCAGCTAATTTCTCATGAATTGCACAGCAGTCGATCGCGGCAGAAGGGATATGTTCTTGTAGAAATTCTTTGTCTAGCTCATACAGGCCTCTCCGGGAACGGTTCTCCAGGTTAGGTGCTCTGGAAGTAAGCTCCCGGCAACGGTCGCGTTCTGTGGTTGGCATCGCAGCGATACGTTTATGATTTACCGACACCAGTTTCCTCTGCAAAGTAACAGGTAAGAGTTATTAAATCCCCGAGCATATCCATGACTTCATGTAACCACTTTCTTAGACTGTTCGTTTCATTTAGGTTGCTACTGTCGCAACTCATCAGCTCTTTAAGGCACTGAGCATTTGGTGTGTATACGTTTAAGAAAACTACTCATAAAATCAGAGCGGCGCTTTATCTATAATTTAGTAATATTGTAACGGATTTTTTGATAACGGAATTGTTTGAAAAGACTTCGAGCGCTGAGAAGGCAACAGTCATTCTCCAAGTTCGAGATCATCGGTTGATTAGTTGAAAGCGAGAACATCTTCCCTCGCTGTCAGCGTCGCAAATCAAAATATGTGCTACTCACATGCACTTGCGAGAACAGATGTCTCCTTGTCCCAAAGAAATGCTTAAGACCTTTTCAAGAAGTTCTCGCTCCAATTCCAACCCCTGACAGCGATGATGTCTACACAGGCCGAACTGTTTCGCATTTCACAAGTCTCATTTGACGTCATTTATTCTACGGCAGTGGCTGAAGAAGATACAGAGAGCATCGAGGCATTCTTCAGCTAAAGATAGATCCTCGTATTGAGGATTTGCCATAGATGGTGCTGATAGAGCACCAATAGTCGCAGATAAAACTTATAACTATGGAAAGAGCGCAAAGACTATTCTAGTATTAGTTCATAAAAGATTTATCTCTGTCAAAGTTGCCCAGTGCATCATTTCGCTAGATTAAATACCAGGACGTATATTTGGGCTTCAGATTGGAATCATTCATCAATGAAAGATGGCAGGATGCTTCACTTATGCGATACTTAAAACGATGCTTAAAACACGTAGACTTAAAAAGGGATACAAGTGACTGGAAGCGCTTCCAGGTCCATAATGTGGCCAGGCCTCAGAAATTGTACAGTATTTCAGGCGTGAAGGTTTTAAGGGTTTCCACCTGGCACACGCGCATTAGCTCCAAATTGTTAAGTTCAAATACTTCCAGACATTTCAGGTTCAAGTTCAAATACTTCCAGACAGTTCAGGTTTGCGCAGATCTAGCTCAAGCTTTTGTGCTAGAAGAGAAATCAGTCTATAAATTGAGGTGGACGGTTATTATTCAAGTGATGCGCAAACGGGCTTTAAGTTACAGCGAAACAGGCGATTAACTTTAATAGTTTCTTTCTTCAATGTTGAATCGTGGAGGACTCTAAAAGGGATTATCTAAACTTAAATCCAGGCAGTTTTAAGGGGCTGGGTATCACCCTTTATCAGCCGACCAACTAGGAGAGCATCCTCGGGGCGGTCGGTGGACAAGCAGGGTCTGTGACAACATTGTGGCTACCCTGTTTGGCTAATCTCCTAAGAAGACCTGACCAGGACATCGTCGTCTTCTGGGAACGTCTTCATCGACCAGTCGTCCGAACCTACCTTGGTGGGCACGTAAAGACCTCTTTAGCTACTTGAGAGGCTCAACAAATGCCCGACGACTGGCCTCATTTAGATGGACAGCGCATCCGGGAACACTCCTAGCTCTTCACCACCAACAACAACCCTTAACCAATCGCGATTAATGCAAGTCCCAGTCCGAAAGGACAGCTTTGTGGAAACAGGTATTCCAGTGTGGCAACGTCATGTATACAAAAGTTCAGCAACAAAACAACCGAGTGGGTCTACAGTTCTACCAGGGATGGCATTGAAGTAGGCAAATGCTTCATCCGAATCAAGCCAAAACTTAGGCTTTTAATTACATTCGCGCCATCATGACTGTAGCGAATCATCCAGATCTTTCCTGAAGAGATGTTAGGCTCACAAGCTGTCACAGAAGTCGACACAGAATTTCGACACCAAACCTCGAGTCAAGGTTTCAGTATTTCACCCGTATACATTTTGATTTGCAAACAAGCTGGGCTTCCCACACCTCTAAACCTACACGATTTGTCGGAACAGATACATTCCATTTAAGACGTGAGCTCAATGAGTGCAGAGTTAATACCCCTGCAGAGCAAATAATACTGACCCCTAATTAGGCTCAGCAAGTAACGAATTCTAAGCTAGAAAGTGAATGCTATATTGCGCGTTGCAATTAGGCTGCTGAACTGATTGGCAGAGGCATATAAAGGTCCTCGTTTTTCTGTGCGTAAGCTTCGTATTTGGGCGGGGACTTCGACGATTATAGTCTTAGACCATAAGCGCTATGATAACATGCCAATTCCATACAGGTAATATCGCTTTGAACTTTTTAACGTTAAGAATTATACCATTTACATCAGAGAAGGAACAAGCAATAAGTGAGCATTCTAAAATTATACTTTCTAAAATTACTGAGGAAATTCGCACAGATTCGCTAACACCGCAATAAAAACAGCAAAGTCATTTGAAAAACATAGCTCATAACAATCGATGAAACCTCGACCCCGCATAATTTATTACAAATCTTAATTTAACCACCCGGGCGTATATTACAATACAAGCTGACTTTCTGAGTAAACTATCAAATAGCCAAAATTTTAAACAGTGTAAAAACAAGAACTGAAAATCAAGGTGAAAAAACAGCACAGCGTATTCATTTGTCAAATAAACTAGTCAACGCAACAACCTCTTCGGAATAAAAATAAAATCTCGTGATTCAGCATGTCAACTTTCAACTGCATAAAAAGCTGTGCTTTCCAGACATGACACCAAACGCATCGAACTCCTTCAGCTGGCCTCGAACAGGCACGACCTGGCGAATCATCGCAACATGTCCAGAGCTAGCTTCGACGCCGCAGCTTTGGCAATCCTCTTGTTGTCTCCGATGCCTCTCACAGCGAAGTCCTCACCGTCATGCCTGAACGTGGCAGTGCACTCAACCCGGGTATCGGATACCTTTATCCTGTGTGTAGAAAATATTGAATCTGAAAAGCCCAGAAAACACGAACTATTATAGGCTAAATAAACAGTCAAAGGCTACCCAGACCAGGCTCCTGCCCACCTTCAGCAAGGCACACACCAAACCATGACAACGGATAGTTAGGCTCAGTTGTCAATAGTGACTGGCCATCCACTGCTGCTACCATTTACACATTTCCACAGTTAATGCGCAACGAAAACCCAAGAAGCAAAAGAAGAGGGTTGGGTTGCTCAGCACTAGTCAGCAAATATTTTTTTTTTTACTCCGGTCGAAGGATAAAATATCTCAACAATGCGCCGTGCAGTCTTAACTGGGTCAGCTAGGTCAGCTAGGTCATCTGAAATGGTCGACCGCAAGTGCACCGCGCTACCAGAATCCAAACACTCAATGCGATTGCTTAACATTCAGCAACACAAGCAAATGAAATCGGATGCACAACAATTTCCAACTTGTCAATACGACAAGGTACTCTAGACTCGAGCACTGCGGATAATGATCGCGAGAATGAATATCGGTACCAGCATGATTGCGGTTAAATATGCTCAGTACAGCTTATTTCACCTCAATTCTTGCCCACTTAATAAAATGAAAAATAAATAGAAATCAAATGGGCCATCTATTCGGGTATACTTGAGTAGCTTCCAATACATCCCCGACCAGGCTAAACATCCTAGCCTCCATTTCTTTAATGTAAGCCACGGACAGATCTCTCATTTCATTATCTGTTGAGAGATCAAGCCTGATGATGACAAAAGATTGGCGGCGTCGCAATGGGATCTCCACTCGGGCCAACCCTAGCCAAGGTATTTCTATGCTACTAGGAAAAAGCTTGGTTGAAAAAGTGCCGCAAGCAGTTTAAGCCGAGATATTTTTAAAGACATGTGGATGATATCTTTGCACTCTTCAAAGATGAAAATCAAGTTCAGGATTTCCATGATTTTCAAAACAGACAACGCCCTAAAATGAGATTCACCCTGGAAAAAGCATCCTGTGACTCATTTCCATTTTTAGATGTAAATATTACCCGCCAAGGCGAACAGTTTGTCACTTCAGTTTTTCGCAAATCAACTTTCCGCGGCGTGTACGCTAATTACAAGAGCTTTATTTTGGAAACGCACAAGTAAAATCTTCTTTAACGTTATTTTATATTTCCTCTACCATCTGCTCGAGCTGGGAGCCAATCCATCGAGAAGTTTGCCACATAAGATCGTTCCTTAAGAGTAACGCGTTTCCGGAGTCTACCATTGATAGCATGATTAAAAGTTTTGATCAAGGTCGGTCACCCCTTACAGGCAAACTTGTTAAAGGACAATGCTTCTCGATTGTCAGAGAACACGTGCTGTCCTGTGACACAACTGTGGCCTGCTCTGATTGTAAAATCATAGGGACGGATACCTGTCATCGATTTTTAAAAATGAAAGAAAAGTATATATATATTCCATCTTCTAAACACGAAATACCTACAGATATACAGCGGAAATCCCAAACAACGGAACAAATCAACTTACTCAAATTTCGAGTCAGAAAAGGCTTCTTTCAACGCCCGCGTAGGATTAAGTGGAATGTTCTCGATATATCTGTCTGAAGAAAAAAAAACAGGGCTTTGCTCAACGAGCAACGTAACAAAAGACAAGCAAAGGAAAATACTGCAGTAGATTAAAGAATGGCTGAACATACCTCGGTACGCCAAAGACTAGTGGAATATACTGCAATAGCTTTAAGACTAGTGAGACATGCCGTACAATAAGAACGTCCAGTCAAACACAGAAATGAAAACGTACTGGAACATTATTCACTAGGATTAGGACTAACGCAACATGATATAGTAGAACAAACTCTAGCGCATTATGTCAATTTAGATAAAAGAATGCAATATTGGAATATTCTGCCGCAGAATGAAGACGTTCACCAACCTATCACCGGCTGCATAACAGGACGGTAGACCTCCCAGACCTTGAGCAAGTCAAAATTGCTGTCGATGAATATAGCGCCGGCGACAGACTCGAACAAGTCGCCAAGAACCTTTGGGGCTTCGAAACCTTCGCACGAATTAGGTTGCACAATCACGAACGGGTTCTGCAACCATGAGAAACGAATCGAAGAAAGAGTCAAGATCACGGAAAGCAAGATCTAACAGCCTAGCAAGCAAACAAACAACCAAACAAACAAACAAACAAACAAACAACCAAACAAACAACCAAACAAACAAACAACCAAACAAACAAAGAAACAAACAAACAAACAACCAAACAAACAAATAAACAAACAAACAAACAAACAAACCAACAAACAAACAAAAGGTACGAAGTTTGCTAGTCGCATTGCAGTGAGCCACAAGTCAAAGCACACAGAGTGTGACGCACGCTAACACGATTTCTCTATGAAACCATAACGCTGTTACTGCTTCAGTAAGAAATCCTGCGCATATGCTGAATTCCGCAGCAAAACATCCTAATGCCTATATTTAATATCTAAGATGACTGCTTAAAGAGACATAATTCAGCAGTCTCGAAAGAGTAGTGCAGCTACAAAACCATACAAAAACATCCTTGATGTCAACGGTAAAGCCATATTTTACCAAAATGATCAACTTAAACGACTATAGAGCAGACCCACAAGATCGCGTACACTTTAAATATACAAAGCAAGACTAGTTATACAATATATAATATATAAAATTATATAATATATTATATAATATATATATAATATATATATACATATAATATAATATAATAATTATATAATATATCCAAAGATGCAACAAAATAAAACATCTCACAAAAGCGGACGACAAAACACGGAGATATGGAGATAACACATAAACGACCTACTTCGAACAGCTTATCCAAATCAACATCCGAGATGACTTTGATGAAACTAGCGATTGCTTGTTGTAGGCCCGGGGAAAGATGCTGAAGTGACTTGTTGAAACCACACTTGACAGCAAGCAAACCAAATATGTTGTTGTTAACCAGAGCAGACCGCAAGCTCGTGAGATGTCCAGGAGCAAGGCTTCTTTTCGTGTAAAATATATGGAGGGTAATCAGGAAATCAAGCACCGAGTCACCGAGGAATTCAAACTCTTGGTAACAGCCGGTTAGGGTGTTAAAACTATATGACAAGTGCGTCATTGCTTGAATCAGATGGCTTTTGTCGGAAAATGTGTATCCAAGATCATTTTCAATTCCTTGTTTCGAATTAGGCGGGGCCAGTTTGAAGTAGAGGTTCTGCAAGTCTTCCACCGCAGCATCAGTTCGGGCAGAAGACTTCGGACACGGGTAGTCCGCATACAGACTCCTGGTTCCTAGCTCTACGTGAAGGGCGGAGGTTTCTGGAATTCGACGAAACATAGCTTCGACCCCAAGCCAGTTCTCCATGAACTCCAAGGCCAAATTTACACCTCCAGCCTGAAAGAACGACCCGATCAGCGCCTCCACAGCGTCTGCTAAGCACTTATCCTGAACTTCTTGCCGGGGTTGCTGAGCACATGCGACTACGTCTTGCGGCACATACAGAGGCGGAATCCAAATCGAGTGCGGCGTCTCGTGCTCGCCAACGCTAGGGACGCCAAACTCTGAATTGCAAATAATTTCGTGAAGACCCATGCGCTGCGCTATTCGCGACAGATTTTTGTTGCAAATAGTTTTTTTCCGCTTTGCCGTAAGCTTTCCTTCGTTTATCTTCGGAAATGAGACAAAAAGGAAAATGGTAACAGAGAGCTTTAAGAAAGAATCACCAAGCATTTCCAGACGCTCCAGGTCATAGCCAGCGTGTGCTTGGCGCGTTGTGATGGCTTCCAACACAGCAGAAACTGATGGAAAACAATACTGTATGCCTAAGACCCTGTCCAATGACAGCAACTCTTCTAAACCATTCTCAGCGACGCGCGTTTGATGAACCTGGTACTTTCTCTGTTGAGGCGGCTGGGCTAGGCATAAGCTGACAGATTTTTCAAACGACTGCGAGATCTTCTCGTGCAAGTCCGTGGCGAGCAGGAGATACTCCAATCTATACAATACAAACGGCAGCAGCACAGCCTGGACGTGAAGGTCGCTCGGCAGAAGTTCCAGTGGGCACAACTCGGGCAACAGATATTCCTTTCTTCCAGGCGATACAGAAGCCTTCGTCTTCTGCAGCGTACCGGCAACGAAACTAGCACGCGACGAGGCGGGAAAAAAAGACATTAACGGTTGCTGCGGGTACACGTCAACACCATACTTTTCCTTGTAATACTGCGCAAACGTTTTCGAGCCCTCCATTGGGCTTTCGGCGGAAAGCGTTTTCGAAATACCGGTTATAAAGTACTTCGGGCGTGATCGCTTGTCGCCAAGATACGGCCTAGATACAACGCTGTTGTTATAGTTCTTCTGCACGTTTTCCAAATCCAAGGCAGAGCGATCGGATGCTTTCCATGAGCTACACTTCTTTAAGATATCACGGTCGAGAATGGCTGACATGGTCCAGTTCTCGAAAAAGACTTCACTTCGCTCGTGACTCACACCAAGACCATCAACAACTTCCATCGTGGCCGCACTAAGTGGAACAAAGAGGACTTTCAAAGTGCTCGCGGAATTAGGATCGCAGACCAAATTACCGACAGTGTGTTTAAGTGCATACTCTTCCACAATGTGTCGGTGAAACGTGAGCAATGCTGCAAGAGTTGCCGGACTGAGAAAGCCAATATTTCGCTGAATTGCAGTAAGAGTAGCCTCGTGTCTGCCGGCTCTGGTATATATGTGAAACGCTGGGACCTAGGCAAGAAAATCGATAGTAAAATTCAAATGACTCCGCACTATGAGAAAAATACTTCGATTTTTGACGTCAAAACTGAGCAAGCTCAACAATCAATTTGCAGAAAAATAAGAAGTTCAGACAAAAAACAAAATAATGATCCACGCCTTGATAAAACTTAGAAACTTCCACTCTTAAATTTTTTTCAACGCTACCTCCAGTTTCTGTGCCAGCTGCATCTTTAAAACGAACGAAAAATGAAATAGTATGTTCGGAAAAGTACCAGCAACCCGTTAACATCAAGTATAGCCTTGCATAGTATAGACATCTTCGGAAAAATTCACACTACCACATTCGAATAAAATGAAAACGGAAATATATGAACCAATTTACCTCCGGTACCCCTGAAGGCAAAAATATTCCGAACCCTCTCCGTTTTCCAGAAGCCCATAGCTCTTCCGAAAATTCACCAACTTCATTTTCATAAGGACTCGTTAAAGCGATCGAAACCGCAAGTAAATCTAAAGACATCTTCGAGAAATCTCCATCGTGAAGTAAGCACTTCGGAAGCTACAAAATAAAAGCAAGCGTAGCGGAAGTTAATTTTCAACTCTACGACGTGCGTTTTATAAAAGCAGTCACAAAAGGCTCCTCGGTTAAAATAAAATTAAATACAACAGACCGAAAGACATAACGACAGAGAACGACAAACCGACAGATAAATAGACAATATAAATACATACATACACAGAGGTTTTAGAATATTTTTACATACATAAATACACATAACTACAAACACACATAAATACATATATACATGCATACATGCATACATACATACATACATACATACATACATACATACATACATACATACATACATACATACA
>QQSS02203847.1:0-24554 GCA_003687565.2 Craspedacusta sowerbii
TATATGCATGTGAACCAAGGCTTATGTAATTGCTTTTCTTTTGTGTTCGTTAATATTTCTCTAGAATTAAGAAAGTCCATTCTTTCAGCTACTGTTGATACAGTAAAAAAGAAAAAAGATAATAAATACAGAACTAATTCATAATTACAACAATTCAGGGATTGGATCTTCATGAGCCTGCTCTCGATATTTGCGTCAAGGAGGCGGCTGGTTCGCGAATAATCATTACAAAAATCGTTTGGCGCGATAAAAAGTTCATCAAACCTTTGCTTTTAAGCAGCAACAAACCTGGCCATGTAGCGCACCGTTTACATCGCTTAAGCACATGCATGCGTGTACGTCGTTTCTTATAGACAAGCAGACCGCCAATGTTTTGGATACACATACACATACTCGCACACTCTCTCTCTCTCTCTAACACACACACACACACACACACACACACACACACACACACACAAATATACCGTTAGAGCCCAGCGACATTTGATGTAACAGCCATGGTTTAGTTCACGATCTTTCAAAGACACAGCAGCTGAGCAGGGAACCGACATGTTAAATCGACTAGAAGTAACCCCAATCAAATTTCTGTCGACTAAAGAGCGATGAGTGCACGAGGATATTAAAATGAAAGACACACAATTCCAACAACGCGGAATGAGTGAAGTTGTCCAGACGGTAGTGAGTAGATAACGAACGGGTTACGGCCTGTAAGTGAAAATCGCAGTGGCCAACTTGAAGTTCAGAAAAACGAAGATGCGCATTATACATTCGATGTCTTGATCTGAGCTTGGACGGAAGGGAGCAAGTGCTCTGGTGCGTGAAACATTAGCTGCACGAAAGAACTCTTCCAGACTTTCGCTTATTGTAACATTTGCCCTGATCGTCCAACTATCTGCCGCGCATTCCAAGATAGCTTCGTCAAGCAAACCTCGCACAATCATCTTAAGATCAGCGCCCTCTACCCTAGGCGTATGGGAACGACTGAGAGAGTACAATTAACCCCTATACCAAATAAAATGCAAACTGAAACTACATCTCAAGGACTTGACCATTAAAATGCTTTTTACAAGAGGACCTGTTTCAATTACTCAATACAAGCTTAATAGTCCCGGTGATAGCACGCTTATTAACAATTAGATATAGAGAAAAACATCGGGCAGGATCTGCCTTCAGGTTTGCCATATAGCCTGCTGACGTGGACATCAATGATGTATGCAAAATTGAGTCGGCAAACAGACGCTCGCGGCTGGGAATAAAAAAACGAAAGTGAATATTTGACTCGAAAACGATCTAGTACGAGCCACTAAAGTCTACTTCTTGTTCTTAACTCCTATCAGGCGCAAACATCTACCAGTAGTTCCCACGTCAACTAGCCAAATGGCGAATATATCCGACTAGCCCTGAGGCTATATCGTCTTCAGAAAATGCATTAACGTTTTCAGTTTTCAGTTCGCGTTCTTCTCTTTTCTTTGTTACCTGATCGATGTCTTTATATTTCTGAAGGAAAATAAAACAAATAAAATAAAAATAAAAAAATATTGTGACTTCGAAGGATTTCAACTTAAATGACGACAACGATAGAGTGCAGCTTGAACGGCTTTTCTCGATTTCTGGATTTCTAAATTTTTACTCCTACGTCTATCGATTACTCGCGTTCAAAATATTATGCTACAAAAGGGTCCTTCACAGGATTTTATATTTTAAGACTAAGTTGCCCATCGTTCGTTCCCAAAATCTAGGGATCTCCAACAACTGAAAAACAACACGCAAGCAAGTTTTTCACAAACAAGAACGTATTCATAAACACCTAGTTGCACCGCTTCAATTCGCTAGAAAACAAATTGTAAACGGGACCAAGTCATCGCCTGTGAGGGGGCATGTTACGAAATAAGAAAAACACAAGCTCATCTCTCAAACATCACAACAGTTTTCACGATCCTGTAACCAAACGCGCAAACCAACACCCAGGTTCAGAGATAGGTACAAATACCAACGAAGGAAATCCTACGCAACCAACTCTGCATGTCATCGTCACAGAAACAGGCCGAAAGATGTTCCACTCCTGGAAGACTTGGGAGCCTCAGGAACAGTGACTAGTGTTGACTTTTCTTCCGAAGCTCCTGAAGGTGATCTGAGAATGCTAAAAGTTAAGACCATCCGAAGGCGCCTGACCCTCTTCGGCCTGTTGCTTAGCGATAACACCAACAGCGTATTCTTCATCAACTTCAACAACAGCGACTTGTGCATTTACTGCTTCGTCAACGCCTTGCTCTTTCAGAGATGGATCAGCAAGATCTTGATTCACAGAATCGGCGCTAACGGATTCAGTATCCCTACCAGGCTGTAAATCACTAGCACCTGCTGATTCTACGACACCATTTTTCTGGTACAGTAACTCCAAGCACTCATCATTGTTGCGCAAGGGAATGGATACGGAGGTGTCAACATCAATGTTTACCGAAGATTCGTCAAAGCACTCGGGGCTCATAACACTCACATGAAAAGCGTCAGAAGTATTGATTGAGAAAAGCGATTTTTCCTCAATTGTCGATACTGTCCCAATCATAAAACCTGAGGTCACTTCTATCTCGCCGATCTCGGCATGAGAATGAAATGGAAGGGTTACAGTCTCGTCAGGACGATAGCTATCTGCAGATTGCTTCACACGACCTGCGTTGTCCGAACCGACCTCAGCAGCACCTTCATTTGATGAGCCGACACCGTCACGAGGCGTCGATTGCGCATCGACGATCGCAATGGCAGTCTCGTCGCCATTGGCATGTTCACCCTTAGCATCAAACGCTACGACGGGCAACTCCACGCGCTTGTCTAAATCAATTTCATCAACTATATGCTCATCACGACCTGAAGCGTCAGCGCGAGTCACAACCGCCGTCCCATCGTCATCCACGCCATGGTCATCTGCCCCATGGTCATCTACCCCATCGTCACCTGCGCGATCGTCATCTGCCCCATCGTTATCTGCGCGATCGTCATCTGCCCCATCGTTATCTGCGCGATCGTCATCTGCCCCATCGTTATCTGCGCCATCGCCATCTGCGCCATCGCCATCTGCTCCATCGTCATCCGCACCATCGCAACCTGCGCCATCTTGAACTGCGCTGTAGTCATCTGCTCTCTTGATGAGGTCTGCTTTCGTCACAAGTAGTTCATTGGCATATGCACAATCCAAGGCACCCTCAACAACAGCTACTAATGTCTGATCTTCAGCTTGCTCGATCGAAAGAAGAGCGGATTCACCTGCATCATGAGGATCGCCCGTGTGCACGAATGGGCTAATATCAAGTGTGCCTTCTTTAATAAGAACAGACTGCAAGGTTGTCTCTTTGATATCGTTATCAGTGTTCAAACGCTGGGGAGTTTCCCGGTCTTGCGTTACCGGCAAATCAACTACGTCCGGCGATAAAGCAAACAGATCGTAGATCTGATCATTGACATGAGCTTCATCCGCAGCTAGGTAGACATACGCATGTACAGCACCCAGATTTTCGGAGGCACTCACGATTTCCAACCTCAGCTCCCTGTCTAAGCATTGCTGCTCCAACCAACACTTCGCAGACTCAACATCAATGTCCGTCTCATGAACATCGTGTAAGATGACATCCACACTGGCAGCAGGTACGAGCCGCCAGTCGGGCCTTAGAACCTTCAGAAGATCTATGCTGACCTTGTCAACGCTTCCGTAGTCAATAAAATGAACAGAAACGACTCCTTCACTAATAGAAGAAATACGTGCGCGGTACCAAGAGCCGTCCACTGAATAATTTGCGAGACAGAATTCGCCGACCACAGGCTCAAGAAGAGGTGGGGTCAGGTCAGCTGCACTTTGAATCGCAACCCCCAAGTCTTCTACTGCTTGACAGTATTGGCTTAGCTGGCATGTTATGGCGACTCCGCTTTGAACGCCACAGCAAACAGCTGCGACAATCGAAGAAGCGGATAGGTCAGGGTACGGCACGCTACTGACGTTGACGGGATCACTCTCGAGAGCGAAAAGCTCATACAGCATATCATTGACGTGAACGGACCTCCCTTCCGCGTACACGTACGCTTCGATGGTTGAGGCATCGACAATGCGCGTAAACTCCAGCCTCATAACTTTCCCCAGACTGGTTTCCTCAAGCCAAGCTTTTGCCGCCTCCGCAGCGAGGTCCGACTCGTGCACGTCGCTCAGCACGACGTCCACGCAGACTGCTGGAAATTCTGCCAAATCAGCACTGAGGCTACGTAAATCCGCAACAGAAACGACTTCCTCTCTGCCGTAGTCGATAAGAGTAACAGCAGCCGTTCCGTCGGCAACCGACTTCACGATGACGCGACACCAGGTCGTAGCATCACTGCCAGACAAGCCTGCAGCGCATTCCGCAAGGCAGATCTGACCAATAACCGGCGATGAAAGTGTCTGCAAGCCATCACCACTGGACTCCAGGGCCGCGCACATGCCCCGCAACTTTGGCATGTACTTTGACAACTGACACTTCATGGTATTGACAGTAATAACTGAACAGCATAATGCGTTTTCCAATGTCTCTGGCGAAAGCTTGGCTCGAGGCAAAGACGACACTGCCGCAGACGGAGACAGTTGCTCGGTATCGGGTTTCGCGACTTGATCGTGATTCGCAGGTTCGCCACGACGGTGTTCACCTTGGAAACGCTCGCACAAAAGGTCATTGATGTGTACGGATTTGCCAATTGGGTAAACATAACCCTCCACTACCCCACCAACAATATCGCTGACGACACGGAGATGCAAATCTTGCCCAAGGCAGTTGCTCTCCAGCCAAGTTTTTCCAGCTACAGGATCGATGACGTGGGCATCTACATCGCGCAATCGCACCACCACGTGTCCCATAGGCAAGGCGGCTATCTCTGAATTCATGTGGCGCATGTCCTCTGTTGAAACGAAATCCACGTGACCATAATCGATAAAAACCACTCGGGCAACGACGTCGGTACGGCTTATGACTTGCGCGCGGTACCAATCGCCGTCTCGCGAGCACTTGGCAACACAAAAAACACCTGGTTCAGGATTCGGCAATCGAGCGAAGGTAGCCAGCTTCTCTTTAATCAAAGACATAACAACATCGACGTCGGAGGCACGCTCCAATAGGTGGCAGCTGATAGATAGAGCAGAGTCCACGTGAAAGCAAGTGACCACCTCAGTGGATTCGATAGCTAGCTCGGGGTAAGGAGGAAAAAATGCTTGAAGTTCTGGTTCAACACCCAACGAAAAATGCTCATACAGATAATCGTTAATATGATGGTCTTGTCCGAGCAAGTAAGCATACACAGCTACAGAATTGTTTACTTTGCTAACGATTTCCAGGGACAAAGGGAGCTCAAGACAAGTCTGCTCTAGCCACGCTTGTGCACGCGCTACATCGATATCATCAACATGGACGTCGTGTAACGTACATGATACGCACGCTTTGGGTAGTTGGCACATGGAAGCTGGACATGATCGTACGTTTTCTAAGGACACTGCCTCCACATTGCCGTAGTCTACAAAGTCGATTACAGCCACGCCGTTGTCAAACGACAAAACTTCACCACGATACCAGTTATCGTCGCCACTGTATTTCGCTACGCAAGCATCACCTTGGACAAGCGTAGCAGGGGCCGGAAGCGATGGATAGGTAACGGCCAATTCACCCATAAGCTCCTCTAGCTGTGTCGCAAATTTCGCCAACTGACACCGGATCTCCACGCAAGACATGATCACCGTACAAAAGACTTCCTCGTTCTTCTCTAGTGCCGCGCTAGAAAGCTTTGGCGCACTAGGAACATCTGCACAACTAGCAAACTTTTCGTAAATGGTGTCATTAACAGACAAGCCCGATCCAGGCACAGTGAGATAACCACTGACATGGCTCGCTCCTAAAACCTCTATAACTTCTAACTTCATATTCCGACCAACCAGAGTTTCAAGCCAACTTTTCGCTCCATTAACATCAACATCCTCATGAAAAACATCGTGCAAAACACAAGAAACGCACGATTTTGGCAAATCAACGTACTTATCGGGCATCCCACGCAAGTTCGCAGTCGACACTGTACTGTCATTTCCAAAATCGACGAAATGAACAGATATTATACCTTTATCCGCTCCAGTTATTTCAGCTCTGTACCAATTCATATCTTCGTCGTACAAAGCAAAGCAGGGGGTGCCAACGTCGAAAGACGGCTGGGAAACATGCTCAGAAGCGCCACAGTATGCGGCTACGTCCTCCAAAAGCAAGTCCACTTGCACGCTTAGCTCACTCACTCGAACATGAACGTTCTTAGCGGAACTAACAAACGAAAGGTTTACCATAACACTGGCGTTTGCTTGCAAAGGAAAACTGCCGAACTGCCTAACAGCTTTGGGGCTCGTTAAGGTTGAAGGGGCTTTAGCAAAGCCGGCGGATACTAACTTGGATGCTATATCTAGCGAGTCTTTCCCTTCCGTCGTTGCAAGCCAGAGGCCGTCTTGACAACCAGTTATCCTCAAATGCAATAGCTGGTCTCTGCATACGGACTCGAAAAGCTCGATAGCGCCATTGGTCCAAGTTGAACCTACGGGCAGGATGTCCCCCAAAGACATGCGCAAAGCCTGACAGGGCAGCTGCGCTAGATGCCGTGGAATAACGCGAAGCTGCTCAAGCGAGACGACATCGTCATTGCCGTAGTCGACAAAGTGCACGAGAATCTATAGCGAAAAAAAATCACCGGTTAGGCTATATGCGAGACGTTTATGCGTACCCAAATATGTTACGTAGATAACTATTTAAACCCTTGCAAAGGTCTAACTTTAGCTTAAATAATTATGAACAACAGAGGTTAACAATCTAAAAATTTGATTAAACGCAGTTAACAATTCTTTTTGTACATATAAAGAAATGCGCCTCGATATTTTTAATGAGTTGAATTAACGCGAACGCTCAAAGCATCCCATAAACACGCGCACATTTTGCAAGCCAAAACAAACACAAAGATCAACATGACACTTTACCCACTACAATCGCAAAATCAATGCAGATTGATCAGATTTATAAGAGTTTGTATCTCCTTTACTGTCACAAGTCAAGCTTCAGCAAGCTTGGTTCGGCCAGATTTACTGACGAGTAAACATTTGAAACTACAGGAACGTTAACTTCAACCAAACATGTTATGACAATTCAGAGCAAAATCTGCAAAACTTCTGTCTGACGCTTTCCATTTGCGCGAATCCTATCGATATGCCTGGTATGCCGTCACGTCATGTGTTACGAGCAGACGGGATGCCTGGCACGTTGGGTATGTCGTGATATAGGAGTGAGGATAGGATGCCTGCCACACGGTAAAGTCGCATCGCCATAGGAGACGTGACGCCTGTCAAGATGAGGTCGGTTCTTCGCTGAGAGGACAGATACGATTCAAATGCAGTCGCCGAGAGACAGAATAAGGCGGAATGTTATGAATACACAGGGAAAATATACGTCGGAAAGATCTTGTCGGCAACCAGAAGCCTCGCTGTTTCCAAGAGACGAAGGCAAAGGTAAAGTTCAAGCATTAAATATGTGCCTCAGCTTCCCCGTCGATAGGCCGAGCGTATTAGTATGTGCTTGTGAGTTATAGAGAAGACAGGCGAAGTCTTTAACATGCTATCCCTTATGAGCAGAAAGGCAAGGTGCTCTCAACATCCGATAAAAATGCTTCCACGACATTCCATATGCAAGTAACTCAAAAATTAATTAGCGCTTCTGTATATATAATTGGCCTAAAGCAGACATATGAATAACTAACAAACTACTCAATACCTAACTAAGCCTCAATCTCGCCATATGCGTGCAAAAGGAAACCACTTTGTGCGCATGACCATGAAATTTTAATGCCATATAAATCAATGCGCGAAGACACACATACGTATAACCAAAAGCGCTAGAAAACTGAGAAGAACCCTCAAGCAGCCTTGCGAATTTCCCTACCCTTTTAGTGTGAACGTTGACTCCAGTAATCCGTGCCCTGTACCATGCGCCATCTTCTCCAAAAACTGCTAAGCAGATTTGGCCTACTCTTATTTCCGGACGGGTCTGATCGGCCTCCCGTACAAACGCTTCAATTTCGCCCATCAACTCATCAAGCTGAGCCATCGAGTCAGAAGGCTGTACGTAAAACAGATGTGGAGACTCTCCTTCGAGGAACAGCACACTTAAGACATCTCCGACTTTGTAAGTGCACTGTGGGATATCTGTCGGCAAATCAGCTTTATCTAGAGACGGGGCAGTCTTCGCCGAAGATCTAGTAGTTTTTCTAAAATCTTGACTTACGAGCTTTCCAGATACAAACATGTCGACGTTGTGAAGGCCTTGGCTTTCACTTAGCACAAGGATCTCAACCTCGCTGTCCATGAGACGCGCTTCAAGATCCTCCCGAGTAGCACTATCAACTGCGTTCAGTGAGCAACGCAAAGCCAACTTAGGATGTGTAGATAGCTCTTTACTTAAACACTTAACATCGGATTTCCGAACAGTATCTGTATTTCCGTAGTCAACAAATAACACTTGGACTTGGTCGTCGCTGCCAAGGGCAATGATCTCTGCACGATACCAAACGCCATCCTCTGAGAATTTGGCTACACACGACAAACCCACGCGCGGACTCGCACATGGCACAAGCAAATCCGCAGTGGCTTTTAGAAGGCTCTGTACTTCCTCAAGGGCATCGGCCTTGCTATTCAAGTGAACATAAATACTGGACGCCGAGTCTATGGAGGCAACATATCCCTTTTCTCTGAACTTTACAGGTAACTGAAGTCCGCTATATCGGAGGCTAGCACTAGGCGTTGGCGTCGAGGCAGCAAATAACGAACTGCCCAGCTTATCCCCGTTTTCAGAACAAAGTTCCACATTGTAACAATCGCCATTTTTTCCAGTAGCAACGACCTGCACCTGATGATTTAGTACTTTACTTAGAAGAAAGTCCATTACACCAGCGCTCAACTCTCGGCCTTGAGTATCCAAGCTACACTTAACGCAGGCAACAGGTATTTTTAAAAGATCGTCGGAAAGCAGGTAAAACTGGTTGAGGGGAACTCGCTCTGAATTTCCAAAATCAACAAACTGTGCACTCGCATAGCCAGACTCCAAAGCAAGAATACGTGCTCTATACCAAGCTTGATCTTCCGAGAACCGAGTCGCACATGGCAAACCAAGGCAGGGGGAAACCACAGGCTCTTTCGAAACATCATACGCCTCGAGCAAGGATATCACTGCATAAAGAAGAAACGGATTTATCTAGCACGTAAGTCAACCACAAAGGTACAAAGCATGCGCACGAGATAGGACTAACAATGAAAATAAACTAAAACCATAAATCGTATCGTCATAAGCATAAAAACCGATTCTGCGATAGTCGAAGCACAGGCAAAGTAAAACATGCAATTACCTCTGCATGCACGCCCGCTAAGAAAAGTCATTTCGCCATGTGCACTATCGAAGAGCATATGAAGTACGATAGCGCAATATGCGGGTGACCTACGATCTAGCACATGTCTTACAATAAACACGATGAACGGAGCCGACACGAAAATACACGAGAGACTATAAAAAAAGGTCTTCTATGCCAGACCAGAACCTCCATAAGTTATGCCACCGCCTCGGTAGCATTACGTTCAGTGCAGGCGCGTCGTTCATTGCATAAGAAGGATAAGAGCGAAAAAAAAAATCACTAAACGCAAACTTAACACAAGTACCGAAAAGGGAACGAATTCACACCAAGTAAGAAAATGAGGAAATAACACATACCGTGTTCATAGTCAGAGCAATACTCCGAAAGCTGGCAGTAGAACTCGGCCGGAGACACAACATGAACGACCAATACTTTGGTCGGCACACCACGTCGCAGAGAAGCAAACGTGTATTGCCTAGGACCAGCCACACCTACACCAGTGCCGACAGGCCCAACATTTGGAGTCAATGCGCCTTTGATGTCTTCACCGACAGACTTTCCATTCACGAGCAGACGAACAACAATTGGGTCGCTGCGCTTGACGAATTCTGCTACAAATTCCTTGTCTAACAAATAAGCACTACAGGCCTGATCGAACGCAGGGTTGGAAGCTACTTCCAAAAACTCTTGCAGGCAACATGGCAAAGCCATACGACAACAATTTTCATAGTCCGGATGAAGAACTTTCACTCGATCCACGGCTACCTCTTCTCTGTTGCCGTAGTCAATGTAACGAACTCCGACGCAAGTGCCTTTCACGGTCTCAATAATGCCACGGTACCAACCATCATCACCTGAAAACTGGGCACAGCAGAATTGACCCACCTTAGGTTGACGCAAAACCAGAGTATCTGAACTTCGCTTCGAATACGTAGCATGAATCTTTTCCATTAAAGAGTCTAGTTCCTTGGATAGACGAGTCAACTGCAGCCATAGCATCCGAGGACTATCAACGGCAGTAACAAACACGGTCTCGGAATTTTGAAAATCAAGGTACGAAGCGCAGCCAAGTCCATCACGTTTCGATACCTCCACGGATTTTGCATGGCCACTTGAGACCAGCTTCTGACTAATGCTGACTTCTTGCGCCGAACTGCTCGAGCTGAACAACTCCACATTATACAGCCCATCAGATGCTAGAACAGGCAAAGCAGAGCGCAACATTAACATGATGTGCAAACAACGTGCCAACGGAAACAGATAAAAACAACGCCTTGCAGGTACCTATTTATGTGCCCAAGCTATCATGAAGAGCAGTGCGGAACTGGCAGATCACAGCTAAATCTCAACGTCGAAGTTCATCACATTCTGGGCGCATTTTTAAAAAATCAAAGAAATCCAAATCTATATCATCTAAAGAGCACGAAGAGCACACGAGTATTGAACTACTCTTACCTTTCGATTTGATGTAAGCTGCAAGATGCTTATCTAGCACTAACTCCTCAAACATTTCATTCGCGTCATTCGACCACTGCCCCTGTAAAGGGGCCACGTCGGCGAGGCAACACGAGAAAACCTGGGCAGGAAGTTCCAGGAACGAAGCAAGCATTGGCCGAAGGTTTGATCGATGTACAACAGCCGTATTGCCAAAGTCCACAAACAAGACTTCAGCCTCTCCGCTCTGCAGCAGGCTGACGACGGTGGCTCGGTACCAACACTGATCAACTGCAGAAAAGTCGATAGCAAGTCAGGCCGCAAATAAAACATTGATGACTCAAATTAATTTAACTTGCATATACAAACGTCGTAAAATCAAACTGAACACGTGAGCCGAGGACAGATTACACACGCCTACTAAGAAGCATTTCCGCATGAAGGCAATTGCGAAAAAAAAGAGCCCACCACCCCAGACTAAGCTCCGCGGATTCTAAAAAACTGCGATCGAATCACAATCGGCACCCACCATCATATAGAGCAACACACGGCATATTTCTGCAGTAGCTATCACTGGAGGCATAAACAGACTTCTTGTAGTATGAATTTAGCTCCATTGTGAGAGCCTTGAATTCTTGTTCGTTTTGCAGCATGTGGCAGCAGAAGTAGCTTGGATCAACTACAACCAAAGGTGCCACCTCGATATAGCTGTTTACATCAACCTTCAACTGTTTGTATGTTTCATTGCTGGTGCGCTTGACTTCATACCCATAATCAACTAGAGACAAAAGAAAAACACAAGGCAAGCTAGCTCTAAACTACGCAAACAAAAGCATGATAATTCATATAGCAGAATCTTGAAGAGATCAACGTAAGATGAGACCAACTAAGCAATTATGAAACAAAGCAAACCATGAGTGGTGCATGTTTCACAGCAAGAATCCTCTTTGCAAAATATGACACCAACCGCATTTAGGATGTACCTTTCTCACTTGGAGCCTTACAGGCAGAAGCTAGGCCAGCTTGTACCAGCGTTAATGCAACATCTACTTTCGAAATTGTGTTAGCTGAATTTTCTTCAATCAAATTAACACAGCATGCACCATTGCTTTTTATGTCAACAACAGTCATCTTTAGTGTCTTATCAGTCACCAAACTATAAAATCTTCCCAGAGCTTCTTCACTGAAGGTACCTGCTGAAGGATCATTAAAAAATGCCAAGAATTGCAAACATGAGAATTAACATCTAAAACCATATTTTCACTAGACACAAATTAACCATTTAAAGCAGTAACATCAGATACGCCATTAAGCATGAATGAAGCAGTCACATTTGTTTTAGACCAATTTTTTAAAAATTATTAAGTTATAGAGAAATCATATAACAAAACAAGATACTGCTAGTATATGTGCACAAATTACATACCTGCAATAGGGGAAATGCCAGCCAACAAGCACGAAACAGCCTGTTTGGGCAGTTTGATGAACTCTTTTCGCAAGCTCTTCACAACTGTCCATGGCCTCTCCTCTGTGTTACCATAGTCAACAAAGAAAACCTTAAATGAAACCAGAAGGATTAGCCTATTTACAAACATAAAAACTACCAACAAAACTTGGTCATATTAATTTTGAGAGGATTGAATACATGAGAAGATACTGACAGGTACACTATAAAGAATTGTCCATGATCTCTTCATAGGTAATAGTTTACTACCTCACATCATACAGGTTATACAATTTGGGTTAAATAGGAATATCTTCGGGAAGAAATATTGCTTACAGAAGAACGATTGGCCACAGACTCTTGAAAACCTTATTTCTACAATATACATCAAGAAACACACACAAAATTGAAATTGTTATTCAGCCATGTCAGCATTCAATATACATCCTTAGCAAAGTTGTATGTGTTACCCAAAGAACAAAATAGTATAAAAACTTCATACTCTCGAATCCTTAGCTCTTATCTGACCTCTATACAAATTATCATCTAAACTGTAATTAGTAATGAGGGCATCATAAACCGACATCCAATGGTGATACCAAAAACACTTCAGACATCCTTACCAATTACCTAACAAACCCAAACAGTGATTGCTTTTACTTTCAATTAAACTACTGTTATTGGAGACTGCTTATGGGATGATAAATGGTTATCATATGAACATATTTACAGAATAAACACCACACAAACTGACCAGTAAATATAAAAGCAGGATACATGGCCAAGTTAAAATAACATAAGATTCACAACAAGAATATCGCAGTGGAACTTCACAAAACAACAGAAACCCTCAGCAAAGCTACCAAAAATTTTGAAAAGAATCCATGACTGTCTTGCTTTTCTAAGACCTATTTTCAACACCTCTAGGTAAGATCTGAGAAATTAACAAAATCTGATAAAACCACTAAAGACCAAGACACATTCAACCACATACATACTTTTGCAGCGGCATCTGTAACCTCCAAGATTTCGGCCCGATAATATCTGCCATCTTCAGAAAACTGAACTGCGCAAGGCATGCTCACATAAGGATGTTTCAAAATTTCATCATTAGGGCCTAAAGGCTCATACACTCCTGCAATATCACTCATCAATTGTTCTAAGCTTGAGCTGGCTTTGGCTAGTTGCACATAAAAAAGCGAAGGACTTAATGAAAAGGTTACATATACATCTTCCACTGATCCAATGGCAACACTCTGAAGTACATAATTTATAACATGGTCCGAATCTGAATCAGATGGAGTGGATTGAGAGCCAGGAACACTAGACCCATTAAGGTGAGCGTCTTCCAATGGTGCAAGGGAAGCATATCCAGCCTGTATAAGTTCTTGGTTGATTGATTGCTCTGCACTTCTTGTAATGTCATAGAGATATAAACTCAGCCTGCCCTTGCTGCTTACACTTAAAACTTGCCCTACTAGAGTTTTATCAAAAGCATGTTCCTCAAACCAATCAAAGGCTGATTCTTCAAAAGTAGTCACACCTATAGGAGGACGAATGCCAGCTAAAGTGCACTCTATAGCCATGGTAGCTAGAGACTGAAATTCAGGAAGAAGCTCGCAAATATGATCTTCAGCAACTTTGTCTGTGTTTCCAAAATCAACAAAATACAATAACCAGCTTTTAGTTTTCAAATCCTTAGCCCTTATCTGAGCTCTATACCAATTATCATCTAAACTGTACTTGGCACAACAGAATGCATCAGGAATACACTGAGAAAGCTTGGCCACACCTCGGCTGTAAACAGAATTCATGCGCTCTTGCATCGCCTTTAGCTCACTACTATGGGCAATAGGCTGGCAGTAGAATGAGGCCAAGGATTCTATGAAACACACACACAAATCTATGTAATCATACATCTGGTACTTTAGGCTAGGAAGAGTAACAATTCTAGTACTTCCAATCAACTTGCCTCGAATGTCTTGGCTACCACTGCCACCACTAGACACTGATTTGCTTCTCGTGCTGCTGGACACAGCATTGGAAGAGCCCAAGCGAGATGATCCTGGTTTTGGCCGAGCAAACCCTATGCTTATTAGTTGGTCGGCAACAGTAGGGTCTACACTTGAATTCCCCACAAACAACTTCAAGATTACTACATTTGAAAATGCTAATCTTTCTGCAATACCAGCAAGTTCCCTCTCTAATGCAAGCTCCTTTATCAAATCAATTGCTTTTCTGCTCCACTGACCACCAGTTGCCGGTTCCACATTGGCTAACATGCACTCATGTGCCTGCGGAGGAAGCCTAGGCCACTCACTAGGCAGAATTCTCAGCTCATCAAAAGTAACAAATTCTGTATTTCCATAATCAATAAAGAAAACTTCAAAGGCATCATCTTCAATGCCATTGATGCGGGCTCGACTGTAGGTCTTACCAAACTTCACTAGATATAGCTCCCCAATAAGGGGATCTCTAGAAGGCAGCTCCAGGCGTCCACGTTTTGCCCATCCAGATATTTCACGGCAAAGACGATCATACTCCACAACAATGGATGGCTCCCTTAGTTGACAAAACAAGCTACCAGTGACTGGATCAACATGAGTTACAAACCACTTTGTCTCAATTCCAAAGGGCAATGCCCTTCCAGACGTAAAGTTCATGCCCACACTAAATAGATCAAAGTGCAACACTGTTTAAGCAAAGCTCTTAAAGGTTTCAAAGTTCAGCATTCTCTTGATCTAATAAATTCTTGATCTAATAAATCTAGGTCAAATAAATGAAAAAGCTATGCAGCTCAAAAGAAATATTTACAAAATAATCTTGGTTCATGTCAATACTTTAAAGGACATTGTTTAAACTGAGGATGGCAATGCACAGCCATATTTCTAAGAATAATATAGAACATTATGAGAAAGATTCTTTACCACAATCAGAATTTCAATGATGTCTTTTGAAACTTTGCAGGGCTACCAAAGACGTTGCCATAATAAGGACATTACCATGAATAACTGTAATTATCCTTTAAGTACAATGAGACCTTTTTCCCATACTGGACTGCAGTATTAACTGAAAATTCAAAATAATGATGGAGTACATACTTAGTTATAAATCAAAAAGTCAAAAATCGCCAAAAGGCCAATATGCGTTTGAACTTTGAATTTAAGGGCCTTCAGATCAATTAGAACATGCCCTTACCTGAATATTTTCGCTGCTAAGATGTTTCACGAATTGCCCCATCCGGAGTGGGTAAAAAAGGGTTACAGATGTTCAGGGAAACAATCTACTGTCCGATAAATAACAAAACAACTGCATTATCGACGAAGGTCTAGATGGATTAAATATACATACAGATAGCCAAGACTCCATGACCCATCCCGGCAACGTGGGGACAAAGAACTCGCGTTTAGTGACCGAGCTTTGACCAGCGCGGACAAGTATAATAGGTAGTCACATGGTTGGATCGGAGAGGGGGTTCGAAATGGCAGCCTGAATAATGCATATCTGTCCTGTAGGAAGGATTTCTCATAGGTGATCTAATATGAAATATGAGCCGAAGACAGTAAAGTTACAACTGCATGCAAATTTTAATATTTCCCTCTGCAATACATGGATATATGTAAATACATGGACAAATACTTGGATATCAGCAAAAAATTACATGGAATAATTACTAGACCAATCTCATATCCGCATGTTTAATTGGTCACACAACTCTTATTCGTCGAAATAGGATGCAGTTATTCTTGCATGTGCACGAATTACTTCCTTAAAAAAGATCCAAAAACATGTTTTATCTCTTTACCTAAATACATAAATTATTTGCGATTCAGTCACGTACTCATTAGACATTTTAGCACTTATTTATTTAGTTTTTGACGATTAACTGAATTTTAAAAATCACGCTAAACCTCTTAACTACGTCTCTTTGATGAATATTCTGAACTCTAGCTTTATTATCCATTATTTATTATATTTGTGTTAAATTAATTTGAACTTGTATAAATGGATTGAGGCAGGTCCTTCATAAAATAGTTTAGGGCATTAGCCAAAGAAATGCAAGGCAAACTAGATGAGATAAGAATTTATTTTGCTCAAAGAACGGGCAAAGAAATATGCTAAATAAACTAGATAAAAATTTAAACAAAAAACCCTATGGGAAAGTAATCCATCTGACAGCGTGCTTTAGTTTCTGTATCCTATCTATTTAAATTGTTCCAGATAATCTCCAAAACCAGGCACGCATAAGCCACATTGGAGTGAAATAAACAATAATAGATGGTATAATGATAATAATGATAATTTCTTAACTTGGCCAATTTCAAAATTTGTGTGCTCGTTTGATATGAGCCTCTATGTAGGGTATTCGGTGGTCTAGGCCTCACCAAACTTTACATTTATGTAAATATCTCTCAGTACTTGTTAGTTAGCAAGTCATAATGTCGTACGGTTCTCACCAGTTCATTCGTGCTCTCGTGGTCTAGTATTAATTGCACCTTCCACTCTGGCGACCCGTGTACTGTTTCCATGCACGTCACTGATGAGCCCCACATAGGGCAAAACGCGTCTGGCGTTGGGGTACTAGAGGAACTGGTGAATTTCTTAATAATAAATGGCTTTTAACGTTCTTGCATCAACGTCATAACGAATTTTCGAAAGCTTAGCATTTGCCTATAGACCGTCTTCACGTGACGGTGCAAAGCAGCAGCCATGCAGCCGGCCAACTTCAACAGATCGCATAGGGACACACTTGCTTGTTTAGGGCAACACATTACGATCTTATGCAAATCCCTGTGACATTTTGTGCTGTAGGATGCTCGAACAGGCTTGCACAAAAGCAAGGTGTTGTCTTTTATCGACTTCCTGTTGACAAGGATCGACGTTGTGAAAAAAAAGCGTAAGTGAATCTCTTTATATGTTTATAATAGCCGTATATTACGCGATAATGAAACGAAGACGAAAAAGGTAACGTTACTTACACGATCAATTACACGCTTGGTTGCTGAATACGTATCGCACAACTCAACCTTGCCCTGCCAGTCTAAGGGTATTTGGGCTACTGTCTCCTTTTTTTTAACATACCGAATAAACTCGCCTTTACGCGAGGTATACAGAAATAACACGATGGCAAACAAAAAAAATCAGTCAATCACATGCGAGGCTAACGTGTGACGGCTGCTCCCGAATGGGGTGACCGAACAAGGCCATTGCTGATGACAAACCTGTATCTGCCGTCGGGTTGTTCCTGCGGGTAATGATGGCTAACGCTGCCGCCCCTGTGTCCACTTCCGCTGAGGGGTTTTCAGGTTTATATATTTGTCTGCGACTTCTGCTCGACCGTTGCTCTGCAGATAAAAGGTGGAGGACAGCGCTTTCTTATGTACCATTATTTCAACATTTCTGTGTACTCACTTGAACTAAAAGGATGACCTCAATCGGACGAGATTTCTGGTGGTGCACCGCATACTGTGAACCATCTCCCACCAGGAGTGGTTTGATGTTGTGAAAGGCAGTTGACGGGGCTTGTTCAACCGCCATCCACCCGGAATACCTATCGGCGTAAACGATGTACTGTTGTCCTGCAAAGCGAAATGGGTCGATTGCAACCTGCTCAAAGGGACATTCAGGACGCGCAGTGGTCATTGGTGGTTCGGCTCGCTGTGAGGTTGCGTTCTCTTTGCAAATCACCGCATTTAAGCCAGGCCAGAATAACGTCTCCACTGCGTTGGCTAACATGCTGTTGATCCCTTGATGTGGAGAGTAAAAACCTTCCAAAACGATCTTGCTTATTTGCGATGGAATGAGCATCCTGTGGTCCTGGCAGGGGACGTTCCGGATAACATAGAGTTCATTCCGCTTTGGCTAATAGACGCGCAGATGTGGGGGTAGATCGTCTCGTCTGTAAGGAAACCCTTGGTGAATTTGTTCGCATAGTGTTGTGCATTCGTGGTTGAATGCGGCCGCGTTGTTTACGGTCTCCCATGTTGTCGCGGGAAGATCGTGACCAGGTGCGAATCTGACTGCTTATGTTGAAGCGATGGTGTCATCGGACGGTGGAATTTGCATTTTTTGAGCTTCGTGGTGGCGGCGGGAGGAACAGCTCGCGACCATCATGGCAAGCGACCGTCCTGGCAGGTGCAAAATTTTAAAGTCGCTCAAGAGCGTTCACTCCTTGAGGCACAAAAAGCGCAGGTTGGCTATGGTCTCAAGGTCCCGATCGTCATAGATCTTTACAAGTGGCTTGTGGTCAACAGCCACTATCAGTTCTGGACATCCCATGACGAACATGCGGCAGTGCTTAAGCCTGTAAACTGCAGCGAGTGCTTCGTCTTCGATTGGTTCGTAGAGATTTTCTGCTTGGTTGAGAAATCTCGAGCAGGCAAATATGAGTTTGCAATGAGTGTCTTCAAAATTCGGTGAATGCGGCTTCGGGCATGTGCAATGTTTCTGAGAGAGCGTGAAGCCGATCCCTGTTTTTGACCAGTCGGTGGTGGGACATGTTGCGCGATCTATTCTGAATGAACGGACGCCATCTTGATCAAGTCTTGCAATATCGCGCTAAGACGTCGCAAAGGCAAGATCTAACGTTTCGTACCACTAAAAGGTTCTGGAATTTTTTGTTGCTTAAGCAGTTCTCGAAGTAGAACCACTGCTTTTGCCAAAGAGAAAGCGTAAGACAGTTATTTCACCAAGCCGAACCAGGAGCGCGTGTACGTGATCGTTTTTGGCTTTGGAAAATCTTCTACCGCGGATAGGAGTTTCCTCTGCGGGTTGTACCTTTCTCCCATCGTCACTTCGAAGCCAGCGAACTCGACATTCTTCAGGATGAATTGAAATTTTTTATTGTTGAAAATGATCCCATGGTCCCCGCGCAGCTTGAGGTAATCGAATGTATACCAAAAACCGGACGCAATGTCCTCGGCGCAAAGTAGTGAGTCGTCTATACATAGAACGACAAGTGGGTGCCACGGCCACTATATCGTCAAATCGCTTAGCGTAGACGTCCCCAGAGGCATGGAATCCCATCTGGGCTTTGCAGTACCGGGAGAAACCCAAAGCGGTGATAAATTTGGGAGCTTCCTTGACCTCTTTGTCTAATGGAAGGCTGTGATAGCCATTCTAGGCATCGAGTACTGGCTTTTGGGTGTGCACTGGTACTGAAGCTACGAGATTGATCGGACTGGGCTCACGGTGGGTCTCGCGCAGCGTGGGAGTGAGTGACGCAAGCAACACAACAGTGAATTGACATAAAGCTGGCTGGGATTTAAGTTGGGCTATTTGATGATGGGATGGTTGTTCCCCTGCATCATTTTGGTGTAATGCATGCGGTGGACTTCCGTATGAGTCCTTTAGCAGCCATTGCGTGGCTATGTGCCAGCCATACCTGCTTCTTAGCTTTGTCTAAGGCGGTTGGGCCAACGTATTCGAACAAGAGGTTGTTTTCGTATAATGCCTAGTGCCCATTTATTGAATAAAAATAATAATTTAATATTATTAATATTTACTGAATAACTATTATATAATATATATATAATATTAAGATATTGCGCTAGCCGAGGCTCTTTAGCCCAAGCGCCTTTCAGCCATTATAATGCAGTTTATAACGTTCTGCAGTTACCAGAATCAAGAAGCAACTAAACCCCATTGATTTGGAGGCCACTCGATGATTACCCGTTGTATGAATACATGTTGAAATGGTAATTGGCCAGGTCAGGAAAAAGTATTCGATTTTGAGTGCTGCTATGCCAATTAATCTTTGCGAAGGCAATGTCAGAAGTGACCTAACAACATAGGGCAAACTAGTTCTAGTTTGCTGCTGCATGATCAACAACTGTGCATCTGTGGTACCCTTAGACTAAAGGTATGTTGGTCTCTGTCTACTCCCTGGAATGAACAGACGGAGTAGATTTGAGATAAAGTAGGGGTAAAAATTGTATATATTAGTTGTTAGTGAAATTCACTAAAAACTAATATATAACTTCTCTACCCTTTTTTATTTTTAGTGTAATTTTTTTATATTCAACATAAAAAAATTTCAGTAAAAATTACATCTAAACATTACTGAGTTTCTCTTTCGCTTTGTTTGCTTACTTTTTTAATATGCAATCACTGCACTTCCACGTTCTAGGTACTTTACACTTTGACTAATGGCACTTCTTGATAACGATTTTCTTCTGGCCAGATTTTGAGTAGCAAAGTTCCATGGTTTATTTCTGAGTCGGGGTGTCAATACAATAACATTCGTTAGCTACTGCCAGTAGTTTCAAAGTATTCCCAAGATTTTGAAAGCGACTTACCTGAGTTAAAAAAATAAATAATATGCAAATAAACATCATTCAACGTTTCAAAAGACACTAACCTGTACTAAAGCATTCAACATTAAAACATTTGAATCGATTAGCTCTCTTCTTTCTTGACATCCTCTAGGTCACGCTGCAACCTCAGAGAGGTGATGTAACATAATATAAACAAAAGTTTACGTATATAGGGCATAGTAAAATGAAAAAGTAGGTTTTTATGAAAAGCAGGCACTAATGAAATCTTATAAAAATTAATTTAAACACTGGGGATCAAAAAAGCTTTCCTTCGCCCACTAAAAATTGTTATTTTGAGATTCATCTGCTTTTAGGCCAGATCCATAGCTTTTGTCGTTAACCCAGCCGGCTCTAAAGTTTAAGGTGATGGATTTTCAGTTATGTACACCATATTACCGACTTCCAACCGCAGTAAATCAGAGGCTTCTCTGACAGGAGTAAACTAAACTTCAGAATGTATAGGCTGCAAGTTACTAAAATCGATACCTTGGCCTTACAGAGATCCAAGTCCTCTTTAGACAGATGGCTAGTGTATCGAGAGATGAAAAGCAAACCATCAGACGGTGCTGCTTCGAGCGGAATAGCTAACATTTTCCGTCTCTACTGAAAATCCAGCATGCCCACCAGATCACTCTGAAGTGACCGGCATAATAGCGGATGGTAGCGCATTGCGCAAGTGGCTGGCGTTTATATTAGGGCTATATTAAAGTATTATATGTAAAATTGTATATTGTACATATAAAGGGTCTATATTAAAGTATTTACATGTACAGCTATTTCAACTCTCCATGATAGATGGGAATCAAAGATTACTCTTAGACATTTAGTTTTCTTATAATCAAGGATTGTGTTTGGAATTAAACGTTACACTTAGATATTTGATTTTTTTTGGTAAGGAATACTTATTTCCTTTATTCTTTTAACTTGCAACGTTCACCTATTGTCGCAGTGCTTTTTTCGCCAATTGGGCGTATCTCTAGAAACCTTCCATTTCTCTTTTTCTTAATTGCACAAGATACCAGTCTCCAGAGATGCACCAGTGAAAATCTTGTATAACAAAAAGCCTAGCATAAATCCTTGAGGATGACCAGAGTAAATTTTTTTTTAGTTTGGAGTCAACATTCTCAATAGCGAAATAATGTTTCCGCCCATGTAGATAAGGTTTGAAGCGTTTATGACTTTCACTACGAAGGCTATGAAAATAACTCTTGAGGCTACTAGCTAAAGCGAAGCTACTCGCACTGTGTCAAAAATTTTCCAAGGCTTCATAATTTCTGCATACAATAAGTGCAAAACATCTCTAGAGGAAACAACGCCGCATCAGCATTTAATGTTGGGTCCCCTTCACAAGCAACTCTACGCTTGTGTTTTCCCAACGAAAACACCTTCAGATTTTCGAGGCAGCAGTGATGATTGCTATCGATCATGTGCTTTGCAACAGCAGTAGGATTTTTCAATCCACATGGGGTAGTATACTCCGCATTCTACGTTAGATAATAACCTTTTGGGTATTAGCTCTTCACGTCAGGAATGGGGTTCTTAAAGGCAACTCGGGCATTAACCTGGAGAAATGCTTTGCAAATTAAACTTTTAAAGACTTTCAGGGAAGATTCAATGTACGATAGCACTTACACGAAATCTTTTTTTCGAACGTTTGCAACTGGTGCAGTAACAGCAAGCTTATCTACCTTCGACAAATTTTTAACAAAGTCCTCAGTCACTGCGTTACTAATCCTTCCAGAAACTGATTACTGATTGATTTGTTTCTGATAACGTTACTGTTTTAAACAAAAGTAGTGAGCTCTTCGTTTGAACAATTATTCCATGCAGGTTTAATTTGTACTTCCTACGTGTCAACTGTGCCACTGTATGTACCTCCTGTACTTGTACTCTTGTGGAAACTATCTGATGTCTTTACAATTGTTACATCAAGAAATGGGAAGAACCTTTGTTGTACGTGCTGTCATCTTCCAATTTAAACTTGATATTCCGATGGTACCTATCAAGGAATTTGAAAAAAGCTTTGATGAACGACATTTTACAAAATAAATAAACTGCAAGATTTTTTCTTAAAGAACTTGCAGGTTAATGGTGTCAAAAGCTGTTTGCAAATCTATGAACGCACCACCAACAAAACCGCTATGATCCAGCACTTCACTGAAAGTACTTACAAAATTTAGTAATTTGTGATTGGTGGAATAGTTCTGGTGGACTCCGAATTGTAGTTTATGATGTTCACTTTTATCGAGGAAAGCAAAAATACGCCTATGCATGGGGTTATCAAGAATTTTATTAATACTCGACAAGAGAGATATAGGATGATGATTACTACAGACATCATTTGGTCCAGATTTAAAAATTGGATTAACCTTCGTTATTTAAAGAACTTGGGGAAGATTCCAAGCGCAAAAGACGGGTTGATTATGAACGGTATAAATACGTAAGAATTTAGATTAGAACCTCTAAAAGTAGTTCGGATGCTGTGTGGTTCTCTGGAGCTAGATGGATTAGAGAGTTTTTAAGTTCTGTCACTTCCTGTGAAGTAGGTTTGAGAAAAAGCCTTGATTCGACATGGAAGTCACGCTTTTTTCTGAAAGAACGATGTGAGATTGGTGTTTCTGATTCATGGAGCAGGAACCCTACGGCGGAGAAGAAATATTGTTAAAAGTACTGGTGGCGTTTAGTGGCGCTTCCAAGTGCTGCCATTTTGATGAATACAAAATAGATCACGTTTTCTGGATTTGGCACGTTTTATTACTGATTTTAAGCCACGGCAGACCTTCCTCGCAATTTTTTTACGCTAAGGAAACATATGTACAAAATTATTATTTTGATCCCCTTGCCAGGCTAACCACAGAGGTGCGTTGTAGCTTATACCTTGAATGAGCGTCCTTCTTTGCTTTGTGAGCAGTTTCATTTAGAAATTGCTTTAAAAGAATATCGCGGATTTTCATTGATTGTAATGCTCCATTTGCTATCCATGACTTCTGTTTACTCAGAAATACTTCATGTTAGGTTTTCAAAAGGTTTCATTTTTGAAATGGAAGAATCGGAAGAGTAATTGTCAGGACATTGGGCTCGTCTTCGTTCTCCAATAGTGAATTCCTGTCGAAGCCTAATAGCTCTTCAAGAAACTTTGAATGATTTGACGCTTCGGCTCAAAATTTATACCTTCCAATAAGTAATCAGGATTTTCAGAAGGTTCGTTAATGCCACTATTTGCACCTTCATCACCACCCTCCTCATCATTGATTGAATCTATACGATCGTTTTGATGAATTGCAACTGACAATTCTTCACAATGTTTCACTGGTCTACGAGTTGAATCCTGAATAAACATTATTGAGTTTTTCGTCTGCAGAAAACCTTGTCATGTTGACACTGCAAAAATAACAAACTGATCTCTCGGCTCCATACATATCATGCGAATGGCAAACGGGATTAGTGATTTCTAGTAAGCTGTTCTTTCAGATGCCAGCTAGCAATTGTGCGCGTTGTCAGACGTTCGATAACAGTTTGAAATATTCATATGAACACGATTATCTACGAAAATCATATATAGGAAATCCAATTAAATGTTGAAGAAGTAGTTTCTTACATACATAATATTCGCAAAATCTGCGTATTTACATAAATGCTTTCATCATAAAAGCTAGTCGTGCTCCAAAAAATCTGATTGCTTTTTTTTTTTAAATCAGCGTCAAAGGTTCTATCCAGGCAACTCGAATTAATTTGTGAAATACAGATACATTATACTCAGATGCACAGATATAAAAGATGCACATATACATGTTTTTATACATATTTATATACATACATGTATGTATATGTATATATATATATATATATATATGTATATATATACATATATATATATATATATATATATATATATATATATATATACATATATATATATGTATGTGTAT
>QQSS02203848.1:0-11919 GCA_003687565.2 Craspedacusta sowerbii
GTGGTGAGATGCCTCAATGCCCAGCAGCCATACCACTTCCTCCTGTTTCTACGGGTGCTGAGGGCGGTACGTACCCTAACGTATCAAAACTTTACACATTTGCACGAAAATAACAGTTCTTCCATTGATCCGTTTCTCCAAATTAATGCAAAAGAAGGAACCGATAGCTCTGCAGAAGAAGCCTAAGATACCAAAGTATTGAAGTTTATGGGGGTCCTTGCATGAAAAGATGCGAACGCACTGACAATAAAGATTTTATTACGCTTGTTGTGTCACACGAGACCATTTTACTTTGCAGTCCTCTCTAGTAAATGCTCATGACAGAATTGCTTAGAAGCTCTAGCTGTGGAAATATAAGAAATGCAAATGTTTTGATAGGCCCAGAGGGGTCGATGAATTGCCGAACACCGTGCTTCTTTGCAAGATTTACTGTAGGTTGAGTCCAACCTATAAATGATGACTTCTCAACTTGATAAACCATTCTTTGGGTTGGTTCTCTAGGATACAGCAGGTCTCCAAGATCCATTATTCACCATTCTAACTGTCACAAAGTCATTTATACGACTTTGAAAGCCGAGCGATAAAAAATAAAATTTTAATCAGAGGTTTGAGATTCAACTCATTCACCATATGGCGGAAATGTCCGTTTGCAATTATTAATTCACAGTTTGCTTCGTGATAACCCCTGAATCCTATTTATAAGTCATCTTGCGCAGGCCTTTTGGTTTGCCAGTGGAACACTCTGGTGATGATGTCTATTTAGCCATTGTGAATGCTTCTTTCTCGATGCTGAAGAAGGTAAAGGCGCATTGTTACAGCATAATCTTTTAATTAGGAAGTGCTATGAGGTACCACCTTGCTCGCGGTGCTCAAAGACCTTCGACGTCACTTGTTATCGTTGGGCATCAGCTCATAAGGTAGATGAATTCATCAGTTGTCTTGGGGACCAGCGGGATTTCCTTAACATTAATAACTAATGTGCTTAATTCGCTCAGCTAACCTGTTGGGAAATCTACCTTATCATTCTGATTTGTTTAGTATTTTGTCTCAAGGTCAACAGATGGCGAGCTGTGGCATAGCCGCTGCCTTCATTGGAGTCTCAAAATTGGAATTGTGAAAGATGGTGTTGACTGAACTCAAGAGCCATTAGTTGTCGTCAGACCATTTCCGACCTCCGGAAACAATGAAGATCTTGGTAAGTTGATGACTGCGACTACTTAGCTTTGAGCTTCTAAATTGCTATGGTTTCATGATTTGTATTGTGCATCACGATTTTTGCAGCTTCAGAAAAAACAGTTGTTTATGGAGTGGTTTGCAAGCAGTCAACAGCGCAGCCATCGGAAAGCATTACCAAAGACTCTACATGCTGTCTAGTGTCGAGAGGTTTACATTGTAAGATAAAGCAGTAGAGAGTATACCAGCATGAGCAGGTGTTCATCAAAACGAGGCTGACCAAGTTTGTTTTAAGTCTGATTTGATGTCTGCCATTGTAAGGAAATTTTGAAGTTTGCTTTTGTTGAGATAAATCTCGGACTATTCGTTCATTTGCTCCAATTTGGACTGTGGGCCACATATTAGTAAAGGTGATAATACTTGCGACAAGGCATGACTCCATGGTAAGAAACGTAGTGGGCAATCCAAGAAACCGTAAGCACAGGAACAACAACTACGGCTCCTCGCAAAAAAGAAAAAATCTTTACTTATCCAACCTCCTAAAACTAGAAGTTTGTTTGCGTACTTAAGTCAATACTGAGTTAAAGAAACTTATCCGTTACACCATTTCCCCAACGCCGGATGCGTTTTGCCCAATGTTCGGGCTCATCTGCGCCGGGCATGGGAACCGAACTCTTGTAGCCGGAGTGGAAAGCAGAGCACTTACCACTAGACCACGAGCTGAGTGGACATCATGATTTGCTAATTAACAAGTACAGAGGCATATTCACATAATTGAAAAGTCTTGTTGTGGCTTAGAGTACCGAATACTGTGCAGAGAGGCCTATATCACACGAGCACGCGTATTTTGAAGTTGGCCAAATTACATTTATTTTGTTAGCTTGAGTAAATACATACAAATATAATGACCGTGTTGGGGCTTTTATGCATGATGATGTAAATTGTGGATTAAAATTATGGATTATGCTTATGTCTTTCTCCCCCACTGGCTAGCAAGCCGCAAGTTTATCCTTTCCCCCCAGCGAGTTCGGTTCTTTTTACATTCACGTCGTCATGGAGACTGATGTGAGAAAATGCTCATCTGGCGTGAAGAGTATGGAGAGACTTTCTGTGGTTTCACTCACGCTACCATTTAACATGCACCACCTAATCTGAACATAGAAGCATTCCACCCTGAAAAACGAATGCTTCGTTCATTTTCGTACCCGTTCATCTGTTGATGAGTGAAATGTCACCTAGGTATCTAAACTTAAAATCTGTAGCGACTTTGCCCTAAGTTTTTCTTTAAAAGTCATATTCGCGATTTAGAAAACGCATATCAGATGTCATCAGATTTTGAGTCTTTATAGCACTAGGGTAATCTTGGAAGATCCACTGGCTATCATCAAAACCCAGCTATTAGGAAAGAATTTCGCATCGCAATAGAACCCCTGTTTATAAGTTAAACGTAAAAAATTATGCTTTCAAATTAATGTGTAGGTATCTCTGCGACGTAAATTTTTTTGCAAGTTTTTACCACTAATGCTGCGAAGGACGCAAACATGATGATAAGCTAGCTACGATGTCTTACCATCGAAATTACATTGTGGCCTATTTATTTACCATGGAGATTCAAGCCTTGAGTATAAGTTGATGATCCGCTATATAAAGTTTGGACGGATCCTACAGGTTTTCTGACATTTTTGTCAGAAATTATGTTTCCTGCTAAGCCAAATAAGAAGCCAACTTCTCCCCTATATATAGTTGCCTAGGTATAGAAAACTTTAAAGTTACCAACAAGGTTCACGAAAGGCGGTAATTTTGACTATGTTTTCGTCTAAGGCTAAGCACTCGACGTAGTAATCTTCTTCATTTAGTATTTGAGAACATAATTTGATCCATTCATTTCTTATTTCTTGAAGCATAGGAGCAACATCGTTTTAGCAAGGCAAAAAAGAGCCTATAATGAATAGCTGACCTTTTAGAATGAATACAGAAAAAAACGTATATAATCATATAGTGTTAGCCAAATAAAAGAGCATAATTCTCCGTCATTGCTGACACTTGAACGTTCATGTATCTAGGGTGAAATGTCTGTAGTCGTGTTATCCATCGATCTTCATTAAATCAGAACACTTCATCTGAGGCACTGACACCACGCTGCAGAATAGTCACGTACAAGCCCGTACTAAAATTACGATCTGTGCTGTCACTAAATTGGGTGGCAAGTTCAGTTTGGTCTAGATGGTGCAAAACATCCGAGCGATGGCCATCAAAGTGGTGGCTCAGTTCATTACACGTACAAACCCACATTTATGAATTCGTGCTTGCGACATTTCACAGCATAAATACTGCCCAGCTATCCACACGTACCGCCAAGATTTTTTAGACATTTTGCTTTTGAATTTTGTCCTTGCCACTCATAGACGCACTCAGAAAGCAGCCTTTTCCACGACATTTGTTTGTACTTGATGACCGAACCAGACGATCTCTTCTGTTATTTTTTGTTCGTTCATATCTTTATATATATATATATATATATTTTAAACTTCGTATATTTTTCATGTTGTTACGACACATTCGGTAGACCTCGGCACCACTCACTGATTCTAGGCATGGTGCCTAGGATGACGTCCGTTCGAACATCGCTCTCAGTAATTTAAACTTTTACAGCCTGGCAGTACGCACGTCACATCACAGGCTTCTTCGACTAATCCAGTTGTCCGTAATTCCTTGCGAAATTACGCCGCCGAGCGGTACTCATTTTAACGACCCCGAGGGGATGTATGCCTGAGTAAAGCTAGGCCGGACCGGGCTTGAACTCTCGCCACCCAAGGGTCTTGCTTGCGAGGCGGGAGCTTAGACCACTCGGCCACGCAGCCATACATATATACGTATGTAAGTATGTATTTATGTATGTATATAAGAGATACTCAAGTTAAATGTGTTGATATTTTAGACACAAGCGGGATTTGTCTTTGTCAGTGGCTCATGTGAACTCTTCCGATTTACTTTGAATTGCACCCAAGAGCCTTAAACGTTCACTTACGCTTTGTTATTTGGCTAATATTTTATTGCAAAGTTTTCCCCCTTGCATCCCACTTCCGCTTGGGGATTTATTAATATGGTTCACTTGTATGTTCACACGCACGTCTTTTCGTTCACCACCTCTAGTTTCATTGGCACTAGTATTCTAGTAGCCTAACCTTTATTTTTCTGTCGGCTGCTAAATTAAAGCAAAGAAAATACCTCATAAATCGACAGTTACTTTTTGCTCATTCTTTCTGTGAAATTTTCTTTACCCCTACCTTGTAAGGAACGTTAAAAAACGTCTGCTACCAAGTCTCAAGTCGCAAATATAAAGCCTTTGTAAGCCTTTGTCAAGACATGCATAAGATGCAACCCACCAAGAAATTTATAAGAATTCCTTCAAGATACGTTCGAATTACCAAGTTATTCCACAAACCTGATTTTACCTGCATAATAGAAACGGATCATTCACAAAAGAATTTTATCTAGATTTCTTAAGTTGCAATCGTAATACGCAAGAGCAATACTAGCGAAATAGGGATGGATAAAAATTGTTGTTTCGCGTGTTGTAGGATATAAATCAGTGGTAAAGCTCATGAGGTGTTGGCATGCAGATTCAGTCATGAAAAGACCAGTGGCCTCCTTGAACAAGGGTCACGTAACATCATTTGCATCTAGTCGAATTTTAATCTTCATTTGGGAATTTTTTTTTGTATGATATTTTGAATCTGACTTCTAATAGGGATAGGGTCAATTTTCCACATTATAAACGAAAATTCCTTATATACCATGAGTTGACCTGAGAGCTGGGCATTTAAGAAATCTGTCAACAGAGGAAGCCGTGGTTATGACACAAAATTCTGCGAACTTTCGAAATTTCGGAAAAAGGCTACCCAAATTTCTTCGACTGCCTTGCTTTTAGCTGCTAATAAGCACTTCCATAGGAATTGAAGGTATATTTATGCACTTGTTTATAGCTGCATTTTTTCAAACTTGCTAAGGTTTCTTGAGATCGCGTTTGGATTGTGTTTTACCTTGAAGAACGCATATTGCTAGGGCACATCTTGCGATTTTCGCGCTTGCCAAAGTTAGCTCGACGGGGAGTGCCCATTACTTATTATCTGTCTTACCAAACTAATTTTTTGTCATAGAACAGCAAAACTATTGTAATGGTTATTTAATTTTGGTATCGGTATTAACTTTTCACTGATGTTTGGTGTTGGTATTCAATATGGTATTTGGTTCTCGTTGTATGTTATAAATTTAATCTCGGTATTAAATTTTGGCATCAAAAGTTGTAAACAAATTATGCATGACTGGTATTGCTCATTACTTACTGTTTGTCTAACCAAAGTAGATTATATTTCAAGGGTAGTTAAATTTGATGATGAATTAAAAGGTGATGGTGCCTTTTATCATAATTATAGCTCCATCTATGGGAATTTTGCTGCTTTCTTATATACTTTGTTTAACACTATTTTCAATAACTTGGCATGCTCATTAACTAAATATTTGAATGGAGTATAATAAGTTTTGACTGAGTATAATGCGTTTTGACTTTAAACAGTGGAAGTAGCACCATCTACTGACTTTCTATTTTCATTTTTCTTTCAATACAAAAGAATTATACCAGTGTATAAATCATGAGTCCTCATAAGGTTGATGTTTTCTTAAGACCTACACATTTCATAAGTCAGTTTGTCTCAAATAAGACCTTTGTCTTACCTACTTTTTTCCTTATTCTGCCAGTTTCTCCCTGTTTCGACGTCCCTTTTATTTAAACTAATAAATGACTGTTTAGTCTGAGCAAGGTGGCATCCTCAATCATATTAGGCCACGGCTACAGAGGATGTCTCCTCTTCCTATAAATACTTTGATAAGCAGTATTATGAGATAATACATATTATATCTCAAGAGGCTTTATTTGATGCAATCTATTTATTGGGAAATAAATAAATTCTGTTCTGTTCTGTTCTGTTCTGTTCTGTTCTGTTTTCATTTTACTTCGTCATGCATGTACCAAAGGTTATCTCTGTTACTGCTTAATGTTAAAAGCTGATATTAATTGTTTTTTAGTTCATCATTTGATCTATAATACAGTAAAAATAGGTATGAAATGATTTAAATAAGTTTAAGAGAATTGTAATATTGAGACTTTTGATAAATAAGTTGATCAATTGATACAACTACAGTATCAAGCTTGAGGTAAATGTAATTATATGGTTATCCAAATCAATATCCACATTTGAATCATGGTTTGCAACCTGATTTGTGTGCTAAAGTTTTTTATTTTTGCAGGTGTGGTGCCAAGTCCTCCTGAGCATGGCAAGTATTGGGCTGCCATTTATTGGTAAGATTTACTTTGAGTTTATTTAGTGTTACATAGTTGCTATTAATTGTGTGTTTTATGTGCTACTTATCAATATGCGAATATGGCCAAAAGAAGTTAAGTAATTGCCTAAGGGACTTGCTTTCTCTAGATCTTTTTAGACATCTAAAGCTCGTGCATGTAGCCTGTACTGTGTGAGGCTATTATTTGTAATTTTCCAGGGGATTATTGATGTAGCTTGGACATGTTGCATTGTGTGTTAAACTAAATTTTAAGCTATGTTAACGATTTTCTGTCATAAAATGCATTTTCTTATGGGCATATTAGAATTTTGGAAAACTGCCATCTTGATACTGACTATGTTTTGATTACCACAAACATTAGATGCTAGTTGCTAACATATGCATAAGCATATGTCGTACACATCAGCATCAAATAGATGCTTACTGGATTTTCAGCAGGCTTGGTTCATCCAAATCCTGAAAGGATTATACCTTATCTTTAATGCTTACAAATTTATCAGAAAATTATGCGAGCCAATGTCATCGGTTGGCAATAGTCCAATAAGCTCATCAGTTAAGATATGTGCGATTATTAAGGCTTCAAGATAATGGGTGTAAGGATTTTTGATAATTTTATGCAGGTAGATGTCTATTGGCATGGAACCGTAGTTTGCTAGGATCTAGAAAAGTTTAAGATCAAAGACAAGATAACTAATACTGACATGGTCAACGTCCACTTTGTGGATACCACGAAATTGATTTTGGCAAATGTTTACAATATGGCTTACTATAGGTAGTTTTGATGTACTGTAGCTTGTAATATGTGTTTTTAGCAGGTTTTATTGCCATATTCGTAAGTCTCATTTAATGTTTGAGTACTGGTAGTACTGCTGTTTATTTTTTCTTTTCAGCATGTCAGTACACCTGTGTCAGCCTCGAAGGAGACTTATCTACTCTGGTGGCCACTCAAATTAAGTCGGATACTGACTGTTTGAGTGATTGTATTCAACTGAACGTTGTTCGTGCCTCTGGCTTTGCATTTGCAAGTTTTTCTAGAGGTGGTTCATGCTTATGCTCAAGATCAAGTCTCCAAGTGGCGCCAAGCGTGACTTGCTCAAGTGTTGATATTCAATGTAACTTCCTAACTCAGCAGTGCGATGACCAACAGATTCGCTTTTTCCAAGCCCCTATATCGAATGGTATTCCAAACGTGACAATAGCTTTGCAAGCAGTGATGGTGAACTTCGGGCTTGGTACCATAGAAGTTTCAGCAAAATCTAATTGTGAGATCTCTTTTTCTGTATGATATTGCACCATCTGTAGGGAACTAGACTAGTGCTTCTGCTATGATGGCGATGTTACTGAAATTTTATTAAGACGTTATACTTCGTTATGCCCCTCAGTTTTTTTTTTTGCATTGTTTTACTTGTGTGAAGGTCAATACTCGCTTCTGCTGAGATTTCTATATTTTAGAAAGTAGGTCTGATGATGTTTGCTTGTTGATCTGTTTTTTTTTAAAAATGAGTTAACAGATATTCTTAAGTTGTTTTGTTTTGCTTTTAGATCCGCCCTTGTACAGTTTTGATTTTGGAGATGGAACTTATGTTCCTTATAGTAACATCTCGAAGCAAATTCATATGTATCTAACACCTGGTGTCAAACAACTCGCAGTTGGAGTAAAGTCAAATGCATCTGGAGAAACTTGGCACCAGAGGTCTGTGCTTGTTTATTCGCGGATACGGGCTGTGGAATTGATGTGTGGACCAAATTTCAAGGCCATACCCTCTGTTCCAAGCAAGTGCTACTTCCGTATTGGCTCTGGAACAAACATGAGCATTATTCTGAAGCAGTCTTACAATGGTGTTCAAGATAATGTTTTTCCTATGTCCTTCACCGATGTTGGTAAGTAATAAGCGATCTATGCTATTTGGGGTCGCTTTTGCGCTGCCGTTTCTTAACTTCAGGGTTCTTGTCTCAAAGCGGAAGCGGGGAGAAGCAGGTTAGTGTTAACCGGACTTCCTGCGATTTTGACCATAGACATGTAGTTTGCATATCACATTTTAAAGTTTTATCTAGAACGCGACATCTTCTTGCATACTGAAGACCAGTATCTTGCACCCGTCCGGAGACCTTGATTCCATATGGATTCGACAACCAGCAATTGGGTCGTAAGCTTTTTAGGAATTCGGTCTTCTGAGGTCTTGCAAATATCTTTTACTGCTGCGTTTGCTGACGTGTAGCAATTAGGGGGGATGTTTTTCCCATCACTTGTGCTGTCGTCGAAGTCCTTTACGAACCGGAATAAGGCCCGTTGCATACGAGTTCGTTGAAACCGCAGTTCCGAAATCTGAATAAAGATCGCGAATTATCGATCTAATTTAATTAGGTATATGGTGCTATTCAAGAGTCGATTAACCGGTGTTGCACTTCCCCAAATGCAATTTTAAGATCCAGCGAGTGATGACGACACTTCTCTGCTTTAGCCGTGCATGGTTGATTTCAATCACGAAAGAGTACATGTAATTACGAAGGCGCGATGTGAATATTTTCAGGGTAGCTATTTCGAGGGTTATTGGTCGAAAGTTTTCCGGACGCGAATCGTTTCTTAAGTTATGCAGAAGAACTGTTACTGTCTTACGCCATGGTGTTGGTAAAGGCTTTGTCAACCAGACTGCGGCGCAGATAGCAATTACGTAACTGGGTAGGTACGGGCCACGTTTGAAAACAATAACTGATATTTGGTCCAAGGGGCATGGTGAACCGGACCATTTCATCTTATCAAAAAGTAGGTGAATTCATATTGAAGCTTTTGTGTGGATTCTGAAGTACTGGCATCCATGGTGAAACCGCAAAGCTGCTCGAGGTACCACTTTTGCCGAAGGCTTTTTCAAATCATAACTCACATACTTGTTTACAAAATGTCGGTGCTAATCTCTTGCCGTTTTCTAAGAATTATTTGCAGTAACCCCAGAAACGTTTCGTGATCTCCTTATCATCTTCGAATTTCGAGGAATCCTCCTTTGAGTTGTTTCCACTGATCTTCCCACGCAGAGGCGTTGCCAGATAACGAATAGCCGTATACTCCGAGTGTTCGGCTTTAACCTTCTTCAGCTCTTCCTTCACTTGCTTTTTGCTATATAGATTGTACTTCTCTCGAAGTTCATTTTGGCAACGCGAGTTGTTTTCTTTGGTGCCAAAAATAGTAGCAAAGTAGTTGCATACTGTGTTTTTGAAGTTGTTGAGGTCATCGTCGCTGTTTATAGAACTTATTGGAAGGGTTGCAGTAAAGTACTTGTTGGCCAAGTCCCACTCATCCGGCTTGGTTGGTAACATTACCCCCTTCCTTAATCAAGCAGATTCTTTCACCAAACATTCGGAGGTGGTTGCACAAACCGCAGGATCCGCGGTGTCAATAGGAAAGCCAGTTGGGCAATTTTTGATGAGCTTATCTTGGAATGCATCTATTGTTTTGCACGAACGATGATGAGCTTTCAACACGCATAGACCTTTACAAATCTTTCCGCAATTACAGATAATTGATTTTGCTGCACGTAACGTTGGCTTCCGAACCCGTTTCAACAGAGGGTTGCTGTCATCCTAGCTGGGCCTTGCATCTCCAAGCATGCCGGTTTAGGCGAGAGAATTTTCTTGTGCAGAAGCTGCAAGCCATACAAATCAACTGTAAGTCTATAAGTCTGCAACGATTCATATTTCTAGGTGATTTTTACGCTCCAAAGTAACTATTCCCAAGTATTTTCCACTCTAAGAACACAACTTAGAAGGAGCGAGTTGTGCCTGCAGTTAAAAGTCGACTAGGACCGAAAGAGCAAAGTTCGAACACTTCGGTACCTCCATCGATGGGCGCTGCTTTTGTTGGGCAAGAAGTTTCCCAGGTATCTTACGGAGAACCGTAAATTTTCTGGAACCTCTGTAGACTTGATGACACTGTTAGGCTCTGTCAAGTGCATGGTTGCTGTCGATCTCCGCAGTTTCAGCAGCCTGCCCCCTTAATAATGATGATAATTTTTTCAAACTTCAATCATATATTTTCTAGAAGATCTTTCACGTGCAAAATTACAAGTGAATTTCTTCATGTCAACCACTGCCACTCGCTGCAAGCAGGCATGTCACGGTTGCTGACACAGTTTGCAGCAGACTAAAAGTTTCGCTATTTCGATCTCCTCATCCCTTTTACAAAACAAGAAGTAGGTGCACCGTAAGCACTCGTTCATAATCTTTTTCAAGGTGTACAGGACAGCTTGCTTGGTTAATCCAACGTCTTGCAGCCATTCCATGATTTTGTTTGAATGGTTGCACAGTACACCACTGGCGCCCATGGAGAGGTTTAGGAACCTTACGTTACCTTCTAGGTTTATGTTTTTCATTAGGTCATGGTCGCGCCGTTGCTTTCTGTCTGCATTTTTTTGACATCTTTGTTTCAAACCCGATCGTCAACTCCGTTACAAACATTTCCGGTCCCTTCGGAACACTTAGGTCTGGTCTTAGCATTTCCCCACTCACTACACTTGGGGACGTGAAGAGATCGCTATCCTTGAGGTCAATCTGTACTCTCACGTTGGGAATCGAGGTTATGGCCTTGGTGAAGTTAAGTAGAACGGAGTCATGTCTCCAGTTAAGTTTTCCACCCTTGAGTGCTTGTTTACATCCTCCAGTAACGTGTCCTAGTGTTTGGGGTGTTAGGCAATAGAGTCAAATCGGGCTAGGAAAGCTACCCCATTTATGAGTGTTGCTACGGTTAGACAGACGGTTGTTGAAGTAACGAATCGCAAAATTATAAGAAGACCTCGGCATGTTTTCGCAGACTGAAAACCAGTACTTTGCATAGGTAGAGAGACCTTGGTCCCATATTTTCTTCATGACTAACGACTGGGTCGTTAGTTTTGGAAGAAGGCGGTTCTCAGAGTTCTTGAGAATGTCTTGTATAACTTCTTTGGCCGATGTGTAGCTATCCGGGCGTATGTTCTTGCCATAACTCGTGCTGCTGTGAATCGAAGCTACGTCTGGATTCTTGGAAAGTTTAAGACACCTACGATATGTCACTTGACATTGCAGAAATCGAGAAAGTACAAGGTAAATACCGAGGCCGTACATATTGCGCGTGAGGGTTACTGCGCTGTGGGTGCAACTAATTGGCAAGTCTAGCCATAGTCGAATATAGTGCCTTCTTGTCAAGAACTTTCCTGACCCATGATTCAGTTATGTCAGAAACTTTTAAGTCGCAACTGATTTTAGATAGTATGAAGCGTTGATATACGAGTAGCTTGAAGCGTGGATGAAGTTGAAGGCTTTTTACGCGGTCCGTCAGAAATGTGAAGGAATCAGTTAACTTTTGTTTATGATTTGTTTCTGACATATCGAAGTCAAAATGTCGACCAAGGTAAGCAA
>QQSS02203859.1:0-11918 GCA_003687565.2 Craspedacusta sowerbii
ACTGTCAAGAGCCAATGGCCTTCTCTTGAAAATCCGATACTTTGTTGATGCGCACACAATAAAATCTTTATATTATAACTTGTTCCACTCACATATTATCTATGGTTGTCTTACCTGGGGCGTTACTTGCAACAAAAATCTTCAGAGAATATTTAATTTGCAAGGACGTGCTATAAGAATAATTACCTTCTCTTGCTATGGCGATCCTACATCTAACTCATTTTCAAACCTTGAAATATTAAAATTAGAAAATGAAATTAAAATGTGCTTATTAAATGAAATTAAAATGTCCTTATGTGCTAAATAAAATGTGCTTATTTATGCATGACTGGCATTGGATGAAGCTGCCATCGTCGTTTGAAAAATTTTACGGCTATTATTCCTAAGCAGTAAAAACGCGCATGAGTGAGGCCGCCAAACTTTCTTTACCAACGATTAGGACTGATACTTATGGCAGAAATAATATCAAATACAGAGGTGCAGCACTCTTCAACCAGCTTCGTGACATAAACATTCACCTAAATATCCCTAAAACAATTTTCAGAAAAGTAATAAAATCGCTACTATCAGCATCCTATACTTAAGGGAGGATATTCTTATTATTTGGGAAGTGACGAACATTTTTCTTATTGCTTGTGTACTTACTTGATTTTACTGATTTTATTGATTAAGTCTAATATACAAGTGAATTTTGTACTCATCAATGATGCCGTAAGCGTAGTCCTAAACGGTGATTCTGGTTTGAGCGCTATTTATAATCCGTGGTTTTGAGCATGTCCTCTGATCGCAACAAAGCATCGGTATGCCTGGGACCCTGTTCTATTTCTCGACTCCTATTTATAGATTGCATCTGCATTTAGCTTCTACGCTATGAACTCTCCGCTTTTATTCCGTTGTTTCATTCCCTTGCCTTCTAGTCCGTCGCAACATCTATTCTTCAAATCACCATTTCTTTTCTAAGCAGTTGAATGCAGTTACTCATTTTAGGTCTTAGAATTGCATCTTGTGTTGCTCCTATTTCTCTGATCGGTGACTGACGCCTGGGAAACTCATAAGTGTTTGCGCAAGTTATATTGAAAACAGGGATTTTTGCTTATTTTGAATTCTTTTTTTAATAATAGATACTTGAACTAAGTCGGGTGACTCCTCAATCCTATTAGCCACAGGCTAGCGAGGATGTCTCCCTTCTCCAAAAAATGCGTTTGTGTTTTATTCATTATTTTATTAAATCGTCACTCTGGAGTTGCTGTTTATTTCGGTAGTTGCATTTTGGAGAAAAAATAAATTTTTTTGCGGCTGTTGTTGCTGTTGTTGTTGTCCTCCAACCAGCACGTTCGCGTATCGTCTTTGGGATATCTATTGCGTCTATATGTCATAGACTGTAACAAATATAGAGAGATTTCACTTTAACCACTTCTAGCTTCCTATCCTAATTTCCCGGGGGTGTTTCGTGTCTGGGACAGATAAAATTACGAGAGAAATTAAGACGAAAACAGATCTTAGCCTAATCTGCGGTTTCTGACAGATCGCACTGCATGTGCCTGCTCCCGCTAATACGAACTTCACTCGAAGCAACTACTATATATACAGGTACATAACGCCATGATTTCTCAGCCTCTTCACTTATGTTGACTTCAGACTGTTTTTAGGTCTAAGACGTGGAGATTGCAGGTGGATGATCGGCTTTTGAATTCAAGTACTCATGCTCAGAATTTGCTTTAGAGTAGAATTTCAAGATGAAAGTTAGCATTACACGTCCAAGAATATTGCCTCTGGCTGGGAGATGGTGACCATGAAATTTCATATCGAGACCAAACTAGAAGATGTAAATTTAGCACAAAAACAAAGAAATTAATCTTGAGTCCAACTTTCGTATAAATATGTTTGCGTAAGTATACACCAAATGGAGTACCCATAGCTGTGCCTTGCGTTTGATGGAACAGTCGGTTGCCGAGCAGCACGTTGTTGCTGGTAGGTTAGATTTCTATGAGTAAGATGATCCTTGTAGTGGGAACGGTTTTCGTGACGCATTTGTAAAAAGCCTTTGCATGCTGAGATACCATCTTCGTGACAAATATTTCGATACAGGGATATAACATCAATCGCGACTATCCATAAATCTGCTTGGTTCACGTTTTTTTAAGTGGATCTGCAGCTTGTAAACAAAATCTGAAGTGACCCTGATAAATGAGGGCGCTCTTTGTGCAATCGGCTTTAAGAATGAGTCTGTTAACTTTAATTTTGACCGTGCATGTGCATAAGTTTTATCTAGTAACCACAATTTACAATCAATACCTAGCGTCTGCTTAAACCACAGTTAGCTAGTATTTGCAAAACTAATTGAAGTGATATATCTTTATTATGAGTATTTAGCTTGTAGACGACTAAACATACTTCACATGAAGGGTGAAGGGGCTCTTAACTACCGATTAGCTCATGCTATGAGTAGCCCCTTTCCATTTTGACAAGCAGTTCGTAAATCTATCACTTATTGTTTTTTTAGTTCTAGTTGGATAAAATAAGTTCTTGTTCAAGTTCTTGTTCTTATTCTTGCATGGGTCACCCGCTTAAATAGGCCTGAATTGCGGAAATTCTCTATAGCACTTGCGGATCTCTGAGAGCCAATAAAAAGCGGAGTGCGAGAGCTGCTAGTCATTATACAAGCTTTTTGTTTACATAGCCCAGTTCAAGAAGCTCTTTCGTCTGGGTTTGAACTTTTCATAAAAAATTTAGATTCGGATCAAGTTGTAGCTTCTCGAAGAAACCTGTTATTGATAATATTTTAAAGCACACCTTATGCTAGTCCGTTTATTTCATTATGACCATTTTCCCACCTTTATCATCCGGCTTCATCACAATCTTGGGATCGATCTCCAAGGTTGAAAGGACTATTCTTTGGTATTTGGCTCATGTTGTTCCAATGGTTACACTAGGACCGCGTTTGCTTGTGACTAGAAGTCTAGAGTGTTTGTTGTGATGAATTCTTCAAGGCATTTTAAACAAGCTTTGCGAACTTCATCAGGTTACCAGTGAAGATTCGACTTTGTCCAGTCGAATTTAGATTGATCGGTTAAAGCAGCGTGGGAAATATCTTGAGTGATATGATCTTTGTTTGGCCCATAGTTAGATGCCAATATTCGGAAAGTCGTAGCTTTCCGGTAAAACTGCTTACATCAGCTGCAAGTTACTCTTTATAAAAGTTCTTTCGGCAAGGCAGAAGAAAGGGCCAAGCATGAGTTCTGGAATTTTATCAGCTGATAACTGACAGTCAGGCAAGATTATGTACAAAGAGCTGTTTCAGAGTAATTTCATTGTGCTGTCCTTAGGACTTTCTCGAAGGGATCGGAAGCTGGGATATCCAAAGTTGATCTTTGTCTCTAGGTTCGAGTAAAAGGGCCGTGAAACGGTTTCGATGATTGATGCCAGCCATTTTCAAGACTTGCTGGGTTGATTTGTCCGTTCTATTTGGAACTACCCAACAATCAAACTCTAAAAGATCGTTACACATACAGGTATTGACAGAGGCAGAAGCTTTGGGAAACGGTAAATTTTTTGGTTGTCGGAGCAATAAAGCAAGTGACCGCGCATTTGCACTTGCACAGCCATATATTTTGAAGAATCAAAATCAAAGGGAAGTTCATTAGCATACGCTATATAAAGTAACCACAATTTCTGGTTCCTTATTTGTAGTGAAAATTTTTGCTCAGTGAACTGCTGGGAACCTGCCTAGGTTTGGCGAGTACACGCTGCAAATTTTTTTAAGAAGACTTATTGCAGGTGGTAAATTACGGCTATCAAACAATTTGACTACGTTGCCAATCGACGTGGTCGTAAGAAAGTGATTCTGTCCATTGTAATGAACATGTATAGTCGGGTCTTCAGAATAAACAAGATGTTCAGGTCATAAAAAAGTTGTTTTTTTTTCGATCAACTTTCAATCTGCATCAAATGTGTGGCTGTAAATTTATTAACTGTTGTAATAAGTCCCTTCTCTAGTGTGTGGAGGTACAGATCTGGAAACCAGGGGTTTCACGATCCTGAAAAGCTTGACTTACACTTGGGAAGAAGTTTTTTTTGCTTAGGTCTTTCATAAATGCCACAGAAGTTCTTTCTCGAAGAAAGATAATTTACGCTAAAGATACGAAAAATTTTCAGTCGTGCAAATGTTATGGAGTTCCTGTGTTCCCGCGCTTAATTGGTCGGTTATTTGACACAAATAAGGCCAAAATGTGCTGCCAGTGCTTCCAGCTTGGACACAATAGCTTATTCCCACTTCGAAGCAGCGTACGAAAGTAAAGCAGTTAAATTTTTTTTGAGTCACTGGCTTTTCAATGGAATTGTACCAGGACATGTGTGACTTTCCATAGCTGCATAGTGACTGTTGGGACTACAGTATACACTGAAGCCCTTCTTTTCGCGGTCTAACTCGTACGTATCTGTGCTTGCTAAGAGCGTTTTTAGCAGTTCTATGAGCTTGCATTATGCAGGTGCTTGTCCTGTGACTACGCAAATGCTGCTGAAGATATCAGCACATAAGACTTCAGCATCTCTTCTAACTTCAAATCAGACCAATCGTACTGAGTCGTTTACTGAGGATAAAACGGTGCATTTATAACCTCATTTGTAATTGTCGTCTGTCCTATTTGCACAATCGCGACAAGACAGAAGTAGTATGTGACTTGTCACACAAACTGTACACCCGCACTAATTACGCACATATATTCACGCTCTTGCTCTTTCCAACACGAAAAGTCATACACCCACGATGTGCTATCCATCGAAAGAAAATTAACACTAGATAACCAGATAGAAAGATTGAAACTGCACTAGCACGATGACGTTTTCAACAACGGCAGGCCACGACAGAACAGTCTTCTTGCTTAATTATCCTTTGCGACTTACTTTGCTGTCCCATAGATTCATTAAGACACGGCGCGCATGTCGAAAACACGTGCTTTGTGGAGCTCTTCGTCTAGCACATTGAGCGTCAGTGCTATTTTTAAAATGGGCGTTCCTCGCTGTGCTCCAATCCAGACGTCCAAATCTCGGTCAGGAGAAAATTCCTACTGATGTCAGGCTTTGTCAAGAACAATCCGGTTGGTCCGATCACGCACCATGCTACATCATTGCTATGGTGTCTCTTACATGTGCCCTATAGGCAGTGGATTATCTCCACGTTCTTTGATTGAAAGTGATACTTCCAAGATATTTGTAAGTGAGCCTGGCATGGTTTTGCTGCAATTAATACAAAATTCTAACGACCTATCCGTGGAGGTATATGCTTGACTGGAAGGGTCCATTACAGTCGGGCTCTTGCCAGTTGCACCAAGCTTTTTCAGGCAAAGTCAGGGAATTTGGCTAAGGATTTGTTGATGTTGAATTGAAAGTTTCATAACTCTGTGATCGAACGTAATTAAACAGCGTGAACGTGGGTTTAAAGTTTACTCCATAAGTGTCTGAGCATGTTGCATGCAAACCTCTAAAACATGTCGATGCATTGGTGCCTTTTCGTACTTCGCCTTTGTGTTTTTGCTATCTAATAGACTAATAGAATAGACTTTTTTTACATTATTGAGTTGTTCTTATTGTGAATATATAAATGTTGAGGTTTGCATGTTCTGCCTTGCCTTTAAGTGCTGTGTAGTTGTTTTTTTTTTTTTTTGTGGTTCTGCTTGCTTATGTTCACTCTTAGCTGAAGTAGGGGATTTGCTTTTGTCGTTGCTTTATTGAAAACTAACTGGTTTTGCTGGTTTTGCGATTGGGCTATTTAAACTGCATGTAGATAAGTTTTTTCTTGCCTTATTCTCTTTTTATCGAAAAAGAATTTAAATGCTGACTTTTGAAAGGCAGGCTTAGTCAGTGTAGTCAATGGCAAAATACATGAGTTTGCAGCCCATAATTTGTTTCATATGCATACACGCGTTTTAAAATACGCAGAACACAGTTCACTATATGTGGCAAGCATTGTGTATGCTTTCTAGTATTGTACGTCTGACTGTTCGGTAGAGATCTTTGCTTTTAACAAGGTTTAATAAACTATAGACCATGCAATTGAGCGCATTCCTGACTCTGCAGGTCTCAATTTCTGGATTGACATTATAATAAAGGTGTACTTTAAATGATACCTTGTAGCTCTAAAAATTGCATTCATTCACATATGTAGGTTTGGGGCTCTTTTGCTAACATGCTGTAGACTTGCTAAAGACAAATTGGGAAGTGCAAAAACATGGCACTGCGAACAAACATGCATAAACAATTATAATGCATGATGTCTTGGGTGAATTATGCTAATCGCTACTGTCACCACACTATAAACACTGTCATCAGTATAAATAATGCTATGCTTGGTTTATGCTCTTTTTTTCATGAAGATACCGTGGATTATACAAACTAGCCTGTGTTGCAGAGCATACCGTACTGTACAGACCATACAGAACATCATGTCTGTGCACAAACTTTGTTTCATCAGAGTCCTGTTAGGCATGTAAATTGTTTTCCCTAACTGTTCACTTATACAGGCTTAAAGTGTTCCAATTTCTTACAAGTTTTTGTACTTTTGAGATGTTCTGCTATGAAGATGTGATGGACGCAAATGCTTGATTGGCACAAGTGTCCTTTGGGATCCTGATCAAGATTTCCATTTAAATATTAGCCTTGGGGCTTGTAGTATTTTATTTACAGGTTTACATCATAAACCTCTTTGTTAATGTTGTGCGCTATGTAAACATGCAATTCATGCAGGCTCTCAAGTTGTGTGTATGTCATACTAATGTTAAATCTGTATTCATTACAGAGTTATTGGGATTGAATGCTAGTAAAAAATGGCTTTGTTTGTAGTTTTTGTTACCTGGTTTACTTCCTGCTTAGGTCATATCCTAATGTGATAGATGGGCGGTATAACACTTTTGTTTGTTGACTAGCTGTACCATGAGTTTCCTATTTGCTAAAGCTACTTATGATCGTTTTGGACATTGTAAGGATCGCGTCATTACAGCCAAAACTTTGATGCTCAAACGCTGCATACTTTAAACACCATTTCAGGTCTGTGAAATTATTTGTACTTGCAAAGATGTATTTTGTCCTGATTTTAAATCCATAGTAATTTTTTAAATGTATTACCATTCAAAGCAGCCTTGATTGTGCTATCTCCTCACAGCTGTATGTTAAAACCATACTGGTGATTTTGCCACGATCTCGTTACAGATGAATTATGAATTTAATTTAGCCATTGTATGAGCCTATAGGTATAGTACTTGCTGCATATGTAGTTTCAGTATTTAGGCAGAAGTGCGTTAGTGCTTCGTTATATTGATTTTTGTAGGAAGCGCGCATACATCTGCGTAGTTGGGTTTTATCTGATCTTTTTTCTGTCTGTGATGGGATTGAAGTCTTGCATGTCTCATATGCCGCCGCTGATTCTGTGTGCTCGAAAGAGCGTTTGGCCGTACGGGTGTTCGCACTATTGTGTACTGGTATTAAGGGCATTCCACATGCCTATCCAGGTGGACCTCCCAAATCGGGCTTCGTATAGCGATAGCATGTAAAGCTGCACTTTTCTTGTTAGCTAGTGAAAGACGTACACATTACATAAAAGAAAACTAGGAAAGCCAATTTGGTGGACTTGTAACTGAAGCATTCTGGGTCTCGTAGATTGTGCCGTGAAATAATTAGAGCACTTAATTTTGCGTCCCTTAAATTCGCATTGATCTTCTTTCGTGTTACTTCATAGCAATGTCAAGTAAAGCGTATCTCTGTCCCGTTTTTCGATCCCGGTTTTTTCGTAATGGGATTAATCGCAAGCTAAGATAAGACATGAATCATAGCTAGCCATTGAGTGCTTGCATTTGCAGGTCGAATATACATAGGGCAGCTAATGAGCAATAGGTTGTTATTGTATGGCGCATTTTTGGTCAAAACTTGGTTATGCTTAGCTATTTGGTTGAATGGATCGCTCACGGCCGTAGGAGGGTATAAATGAACCTATTACTCTTCAGTATGTCCTACATTGCGATTGGTTTGATATGACGTAATCTCGCGGCAATTAGGCTTACAAGAAGGCGACCAGTAAGCCTTATTTTCGTTGCCGCGCGCTCCTCCGCTTGGTGAACAGAATTTGCGTTTGCCATGACAACATAGAGTCCTTGTGTACTGTAGACTTGCTAAGGCTTAATCCATCTCGTGCCTACTAGTATCTTGAAAGACTCTTTCGTTTAAATTACTAAATTGGTTAGGAATATCGTCAGCGGTGGCCGTAATGTTAAAGTTATTTACCTTGTGACCCGAGACCTCTTACGATACTGTTTCGATGCCGTTTGTACGTCAGTGGATGCGAGTGGAAGTCGCAAAGTTCCTTTTTCAAGAAACCAGGTTAAAGAATACAGAGCTTTTTAAAGGTCGCCGTCCGCCCCGTGTGCGCCAATGGTTAACGTCGAGATTCGCGCATAGGTTTACCGCTCCAGACAGGTCGCTTGTTCCAACCCCGCAGCGCTAGCACTAATTAGCGATCACCAAATGGTTGTTGTTGTTTGTTCTTCCACGTTGCTGTCGTTGTGTAAGCAGGTGCTCCCTTCGCAACTGGTATGTTTGATGTGTATTATTTAGTTCCGCCTCTTATCTGTCGCTTTTCTGACTAACTTCCATGTGTTCTTCAGCGGGGGGAGTAATAGAGCTAAGTAAGTATGAAGTAACCTGGCTGTTGTGTTTGAACGCAGGTAATACGCGTTAGGCCTGCCTTCAATGTGAGCTTAGCCAGTGCGGCTGTCTACTGCTTGCGAAATGGGTAATGCAATGACTTCTAATAAACGCTGATAGCCTTGGCTTGTTTTCTGTCCTCACAATCCACACTTCGTACCGTTTTCAGTTAAGAAGACACTTGTCGTGCTGTATATTTGATTCTTATAATTATTTTTCTCGTTTGTTCTGCTTTTTTTTTTCTGTGTTTGGGATTCATTAAAAACGCCCGTGTGTTTTTCTGAGATTAGAAGAGCCGAAAATTTTGATTGCGGTTTCAACTCTTTTGTTTGGCCTTTATAAAGGTGCTCGTGTGGATCTCTGCGTTTAATAATATACGAGTACGCGTTGAATTGGGACTTCGTTGCGGGATTGTGCCCTAGGTGAAGTGCTAACTACAAGCAAGTCAAAGGTCTTGCGAGAATCGCTGTCGTGGTGTTGAGTTCACCGTTTTCTGGCCGTCGGCAGGTGTAACTATCTAATTGTTATTATTTTTTTGGATATGATTATTATCTCTTCTGAAGCTTGTTTTTTTTTGGAAAGCCCTTTCAGAATCCCGCTCATATCACTGTGACGGCGTTTGTCCGAAGAGAAAATCCATAGTCTTGATTTCTTAATTTCTTTGTCGTGATGTCTACTGGTTCAGTTTATGATATCTTGCTTAACAGATTATTGCTTGCAGTGATCGTAGGATCGTGGAGTTGGTAGTGCGCCTTGCCAGAAAGACTGCGCTAGTAGTTTGGTTGCAACGAGGCAGTTTCTTATCAATGGAACCTGATGAGTACGGGTTGGCTGTATTGGGTTCAGTCGCTATGTTATATTGGTTCAAAATTAGTGCCGTTTTTATTAGCTTGAAATGATTTCCCTTCACGAACAGTTATTATCTCTAATGCCGTAATTTGAATTAATTTAACTTTAAAAGTTTTGAAGTCACACTAAATTTAGACTATTTATATTAAAATTCGCTAAAATATTTGACCTTACTGTCCTTATTTCAATTGTTTTTAATACTGAAAACTAATCCCCTTACTGCAAACGTAGGCACACTGACCGGCAGCTTGTTCGGAACAGCTACCGGGATTAATATTGGCATCGGATGTTTCATGCTATATTGTAATTGAAGATGTAAGGCTGGTGGCTTGTTCGTTTTTCTGTTTGCATGTGTATATGCTTGTGTGTATGTATGTATGTATGTTTGTATGCATTTATGTATGTATGTGTGTATGTATGTTCTAAGGTAGTTTCCTTTGATAAACACTCCGCTCGTATATTGCAAAACAATTACCTCAAATATACGGCCGTGTCAGAGTTACTTCTTGATAGCGAGAGCTGACTTTACGATCTTTATGGTTCCCTGTAACGCTCTTTCTTGCAGTAGTCTTACAACCGATTCGATTCGCTTTGCCTTAAAGCCGATTTTAGCGAGCTGTCCCTTAATGGAACTGCTAACCAAACCCATAGCACCCAACACCACGGATACTGCTTCGAATTCGAAGTTCGGGTAAAGACTTTTAAGGCCAATAATGAGTAGCATATACCTCTATTATCATACATTTCTTTGTTGCATGATTCCACGTAACAATGTCCGTCCGGTTAAATTCTGTGTCAGGGACTGCAGTGATCTTTGCGTCCCACCATATCTCAAGGGTGCCCTAGTGCATTACTGGTGGCGGGTTGACGAAGGCTTTGTCAGGCTTTTCAATCCGGAGAATTTCGTTGTACAGTGTTTTTGCAACAGCATTATGCCGGATCGATAGATACATACTTGATGAAAGTGCTGGACAGGATCCAACTATGTGGTTGATTGTTTCAGGATTCTCTGCGCAATGACGACATTGGGATCTCACAGCGCTTGGGTTTAGCGATCTCATTTTCTGCAGATGCCGTGTCGGGATTTCCTGCTCTTGGATTGCACATAGATAACCTTCCAAGGGCGAGGTTAAACTTAAAGATCGTGTCCACGCATGTGACGCAGTGGGGTCTCTATTCAAGGTCTTGTCCGCTTGCCTTTTGTTGTAGCCGTGCATTGGCTTCTCTGTCCAAGCTTTGGTGTGACCCTCCTGGAGTTTTGCCTTGATGTCTATAGATAGATCCTCAGTTTTGATATCATGGCTAGGTAGGGTGACGCCTATACCCAGCATCAAATCGTCAGCATAGCGTAATAACCGATCTGTCTCATGGTGACATACTTTGGCAAGAAGCCGGTTAACCTTTGCTCGTACCCGAGCTTGATGTGCCAGAGTTATTAAGCGTAGGTAGTAGGCGTCCAAGATGCTATTAAGACCACGGCCAGCGACACTTCGAGGCGTATAGAGCCGGTCGATATCACTGTTCCTGTGACATGAGCCATTCATGGTGAGAAGCTTTCGTGTGCGTATGTCTATGGCCTCGATCTCTTCCTTCGTCCAGCTTAGTATGCCGAATGTTGGCAGTAGCTGCGGTATTGCAAATGTATTTTGTGCTTGAATCTTATTGCGGCTATTGAGTTCTAAGCTCCATATTTTTCGTAACCGGGTGAAATATTCTTTCATAACTTTTTCCTTATTCAGGTCCCCCTTATGTGCCACATCTTCGTCTATGCCAAGATATTTGCAGGGTTCATCCACACCCTGGTCTTTAAGCGACAAGCCGTTAACATGGATTTTTTCTCCTATCGTCTTTATTTTTCCACGTTCAATGTTTAGGTATGCACATATGTCCGACCCAAGTTGCACGAAGAGAAGCATCGCCAAACAGTCTCCCTGGAGGATTCCTGTGTTGAACACAATTTTTTCGGTGACAATAGATGCAGCATCACAATGCACATGGATCATTGTTGCCAAAGAGTCTATGAGGTCCATTATAGGCTTAAGCAAGGTGTATGGTACTTTAGCGAGCTTCAATGATTCAATAAGCCACGGATGGGAGATGCTATCAAATGCTTTTTTATAGTCAAACCACATCATAAATAGGCTGCGCCGCACTTCGTCAAGTATCATCCTATTTATGAGGAATCGATCGCTGCATCCCCACGTTCCCTTTCTTCCACCTGCCTGCTCGTCAAATATTAGCTGATTCACGGTGCAATCATCTTCTAAGAATACATTCAGTATGTATGTATGTACGTATTTATGTATATATGTATGTATTTATGTATGTATGTATGTATGTATGTATGTATGTATGTATGTATGTATGTATGTATGTAT
>QQSS02203892.1:0-11916 GCA_003687565.2 Craspedacusta sowerbii
ACTATATCTTGACAGCCAAAAAACTAATGTACGTAATTCACTGTCGCTGCTTGAGCGTCACATAGACCTCGGAAAGGCCATAATTTACACAGAAGGCACAGCAGGCACAGTATAATGTGCTAACAATAACAAGAAGAAATTCGCAATCGAACAATCTTTGCCTGGAAAAACAATCTATGCGTACATTCTAAGGCGCGCATTTTACCTTGCCTCTCCTAAACGATGATGTCCTAATTGTATTTGGCATTATTCAAATCAACTAAATTAGGCTCACCCTTTACACCAAAGCCTGGTGGCGGATGAATATATATCAGTAAAACACGAAAGTGAAGGATTTAGAAGCAGTGTATCTTATTGTGTATCTAATTGCAAACGATGCTTCGCCATTTATTACCACAGTTTTAGGTCACTTAAGTGTTGATTTAGAAGCCGCACAATTATGTTAGGGGAATTTAAAATGCTTACTTGTATTTGACCCGCCTCAAAAACGTTTACGTTGATAATGATGCCATGTTTCAGATGTCGCATTATGTCACTAGCAAAAATTACTCTCGATTCTGGAGCGATAACAAATTCCATGAACTCAACGGAAGCTCCAATACAATATAACCACTACGAAATAAGTACAATATACGCAACTTTGCCTTCATGTGTGAAAATCTGTAAGACGCCATTTTGTCTGGAGGCCATGTTGACGTGTAACCCTCTTACCTCGAGCACATCTAAGAGGACTGGCAAGCTGTGACCGTACTTTGAAACCATCTCCTTACGACAAGTTTCTGCAGAGCGAAACAAAACCGCTAATGTTGGTTGTTCTGTTGGACAGCAACGAACAAGGTGGTAACGCACGTAGCGTTATCATGAATGCGAGCATGTACAAATAAAAGTAAATAATAATAATAAAAATAATAAATTGCACAGGCTCACGTAGAGATTCTTAGCGTTATCATGAATGCGAGCATGTACAAATAAAAGTAAATAATAATAATAAAAATAATAAATTGCACAGGCTCACGTAGAGACTCGTACAAACAGCAAAGCATGGGTGGCCGGTATTGGTCTAGCTGGCTTGGTTGCGCAGTGTTGACACATTGCTGCAGTGCTACAGGTAGTTCTCTGGTGCTCATCAAATACATGTGTGATGGTTATCTTGCATATCGTTGATTACTTGCTTAAATCTTTCTACAGATTTGCGTGAAAGTCATCTTGCCCAAAAATAAAAACGACGTACAACGTTCACGAAGGCTAAAAGATTCACCAGGCTACCTTGGAGACTAATCACTTGCAGCATCTTCCCTGTAACAGCACGCAATCTCTCCACACAAGAGTCACACTCGCTTTGATTGGCTTTTTTCAGCTCACACCAGACTTGAATCAACTGATCAACGAAGCCTCCGATTGGGGTACTAGACGAACGGGATGAAAGCCAATATCTGTTAGGCAATTTGGATAGTGAAGGAGGATTTTCAAAAATCGTAATTCACCAGAAACGAGGACTAATATATCTAATATATCTAATATATATATATATATATATATATATATATATATATATATTGCAGATATTTTAATAAACATAAAAAATAAACGTTAGAATCAGAAGCGTTGTTAGGCATATCTAAGCAGAACAACGCAAGTATAGTCTAAATTTACAAATGACTAGCATCAGAAACATTACAATGACATAAATTCGAATAGATTCCTCACCTTTTCAAAATGCTTTTCCCGGCCATGTCTCATCACTGGTAAAATTTTAAGAGATAAAAACATTTGCACTCATGTTAGCGAACTATTCAGATGAACAATGGATATTAGCCAGTGAAGATTTGAAAGAAAAAACATATTTATATCTATCTATCAATCAATTTATCCATCTATCCATCAATCCAGAAACAGAATCAGCACATTCAAATTGCCTTAGGAGAGAAAGAATAAACCAATGTGATCTGGCATCACATCAACTTTCAATGAGAGTTGCTTCCAGAAGTGTAACACTTTCAATGCATGAAACCTGTTGCTCCTACTTCAATTAGAAATAGGAATTCCGAACTAGTGTGCAACAAGGATAAGGAATGCAATAATTATAAAATGTTAAAATACAAATTTTTATCTTGACACCGAGGGGCTGTGGAACATATCTAAGATCAAAAGCTTCAAGAAAATTTAATATTTAAGGCGGATCAAGCTGCCAGCATAATTTAGCTGCATATGTCACTATAGCTTCACAATAAGGCCAATTTTCTGCCAATTTTCTTAGCTTTCCATTTTTCCATCACCTATCCATATTTGTCTAGCTATTTGCAAACTTGACCAGTACAGTTTTTTTAGGTACAAGGATTTAACAAGATGGTGCTTTAAGAAAACTAGTCTAAGGTATGTATTCTCGAGAAATAACGACCCTCGATTACCCATTCAAGGCAAAGAATAAGGCTAATAATTTTTATGACGTTTCCGTACTTTCTCCCATCCTCAGACGAAACGAACAAGAATACAAGTGCAAATTACCAAAAAACAAAAACAAGCAGAGCACACATCGCCAGAGCCACATCTTCGAAGTCTAGCTAAGCAACTTCAACTTAATCGAATCTGACTGTACGTAAGGTTAGTTGGCGAATTTATGGCGCACGATGATCAAGCTCTCATTTAGCAGATACTCCCACTTAGAGATACACCTGCGCAGAGTTGTGAAGCAGGCGTCAAGATTGAAATTGATCGGCAATTTATGGGTAGCCAAATATTGGACGATCGAGCTCGACTGTTGCTTGTGTTCCTCGATGCGTTGGTGCAGATGGCGGGCTGTCATGCTGACGCAGCCACCGTCGCACTGTCAACGTTGAAATTTATAAACAACGCATTGTTGACTCACAATCGTTGGCTTTTCTTCCTTTGGTCTAAAACTTTCGCCAATTTTCCTGCTGGTGAATAGTGGCTGCATTGGTACCCGCACTTTACATGCCAGATCACTTACACGGGGCTTTAGGTTTGGCCCTCTCCTTTCATTTTTGTAAGGAATGCGCTGAAAACTCGCTAAGTGGAAATGTCGTTTTAACTATGCTAGCTATGTGTGCATATATGTTGGGCGCGATTGTGTCGTGCGCTATGCCTAATACTATGCCTAATTATGTAACTTACCAACAGGCTGATTTGTTAAAAATGAATGGAGTTGATGAGCGTCTGTAGTTACTTTGAGTTATTAATTTGGTGCAATTTTCGATAAAGTTTTGTACGTCAATGCTAATAATACAGGCACATAAGTATAATCCCTTTGCACAAAAAACATTAAGCCACTGCAAGTCCAGATGTACATATCGATTATTCTGGCATGGCTCTTCCAGTAGGCCATTGGCCTTTTCATGAAGCGCTATTAGAACGGCAGCGAAGGATTTCATACATTATGTTGGGCTTTATCGTTACGAAGGTTTGGTCACTTAGGACGCTGTCTAGGAGCATTCTTGGTGCTTCTGAGGGTATATCGCTAGTCAGCAGATTTTCCTGGCGTCGCTGGCCGTCGTAGGCTTCTATGTAGCTTATACATTAAAAGTCAAAAACAGTCAGCAACTCATGTTTATGAGAAGAGCGAATTAATCTACCAAATGTTATTGCTACAGTGACATAGAAGGAAAAACATTTTTAGCTCGGGCTTAAACTTCTCCAAGTTTGAACTTTCTTTAGGTGGTGTACATTTAATCCTGTTCCATTAATAAAAACCTCTAGTAGAAATACTGGGCAGGTTCTTTCCACTTAATGGCCTTTCACCATAGCCAAACTTCGACAGTCGACCTTTGTATTGATGATTAATTGGTCTGAGACATGGTGAAAAAAAAAAAGGTTGGCAACATGTTATGCTGATGCTTATATAAGAATGTCATTATCTTATGTATGTTAACCTCAAGCACGATAAGACGTTTTTGCTGCACCGTAAGGGGCTGACAGTGCGATAATGTATCTGCATATGAGACGATTCGAATAGCTCGTTTTTGGAGCTTAAGGTTCCTCAGAGCCTTACTTTTGTCTGAGCTAGCCCAAACCATGTTCCCATAGGAAACATATGGATGTACAAATAAGAAATAAAGGCTTCTTTAACTTGAAAACTCGTTTCCAAAATTGTTTTTTTGCCTCACATTGAAGCTTCGTGTTCAGATCCATGTAAGGGTTTAACCATGGACTTTGATCGAATTCAATGACTCCTTGAACTCTCTTCAAAATCAATCCATGTTCCAAGGGTTGCTATAGTACATGTACAACGTACTTTTCTCTATTTTGTAAAGTTGGAACTGCTTTCTCGACCTGTTTAATTTCATTCGCTCGCACAGAAGTGGCAAGTCCTTATGTGAGTGTAGAGATGAGACGGGTAGTCCATGGCAACTACCAAGAGATATCCTTTGCTACTCACCGGGGCAAGCTTGCGGATTACATCCGGTGTGAAATTTGCAACGTCGGAAGCCCACTTAAACCCGCCAGGAGGTAAGCTTTCACTCATGTCCCAGCCATACAGATTGTTTGCATCCAAATATTGGAGGAACGTGCTAGTTATCTTTCCTTATATTTCTCCCCCAAATATCGATTGTTGGCTTTGGCGTATCTCTTGTGTGATGCCGCCACGAATGCCCTTTTCAAAAATCAGCAGCACATCTATATCAGTCAAGAATTCTTATCTGACATCAGTAACCAGAATCCAGGACCTGTGTAGGAATGTGCTGGATCCAAATTATAGTTTGTTAGGCAAGTGTCTCAGAAAATTTCGTCTGCTAATAGTAACACATCTGTTTTAAGTAACTGTCGTGACAAGACCCAAGTCTTTTCTCTGGAAGACGGTTCATTACGTTTAGAGCATGTTCGTAGTCCTCAACTCAAACATCCGATATATTAAGTTAACTGTAATACACTTGCACTTGCAGTACAGTTTCAAGATTATTGAAATACACTCACGATACTATTGAAATGCATATACAATACAATTGCAAGATAATTTCAATACAGTTATAATACCATTGCAAGACATTCGAAATGCCCTTGCAATACAATTGTCAATCAAGAGTCGATCAACAATATAAGATCGCGGATGTTCTGTGTAGAACAATTTGTTATTCCATAAAATAATTATTGGGACGTCGCACACTCCAATTCACACTCGCTCACTGGGTTCCGTTCTCTCCGTTGCTAGCTTGCCCCACTTAGTTAGCTGCCCCGACAGAGAATAAGCCGTCCAAAACCCAGATCAACCGATCAAGAGACTACCGCCCAGCACTCAAGCAGCAAACAGGTACACCCCCACGAACAGAGCAAGAACAAGAAACTTACAATATATCTTTTCTCTTGACCTCCGCACTGACTCCGAACTCCCACATGACTGTTTGCAATAGCAGTTTAACATTTTATACCCTTCAGAAAATAACCATCGTCAATACAGCTGGTGGCATTGCCACAAAGAGCAAAGCCTTGCAGGTCCGGCATCATCCGTCTTCGAACGGCCGGGGACCACCCGGTTGTTGACGCAGTACCCATCCCCAACCCAGCAGGCGGATTCGTTATATTCGCAACATTCTTCTCGCAGAATGAGACACTTAAACTTGCTTGCTTTTAGCTCTTGCTTTAGTTTTGCTAAATGAAAATCTGAGTCTATCATAGAACCTGTAGTGGCCTTAGCAGGAGAAGATCTTGCAGTTTTACGTACAACCACTGTCTGTGACGATGCCTTGGCGAAAAGCATTCTTCCTTTCATTAAGCGGTTTCCAATTATCTTTGAGGCGCGCAAATACATCGTAATCCTCAATGCATATGATTTCATTGCCTTCAAACTTGACTGCCAATCGTTTGATAAGAGCTCTGCCAATGTTGTTGAATAAAATTCGTTTTGTATCCACGTTTGAATTCAGTTCAATATCAAATGACAGATACACCGTGACTGGAACAATGACGTCATCTTGTCCAAGATTGGGAAACCAAACAAGAAGTAACTGATTCTGATCGACCGTACTTGGATTATGAGTGATGATCACTTTTTGTCTAAATCCTTCTACGCCGCGAGGTGTCCTTAATTTACTTTATTTAATAAGATTTACTCCCGGACCCAACAAAAACCTTAATAGCTACGTTGAACATAAAACCGATGAAAAACACCAGCCTGATACAGAGTTTCTCAAGCACTACAGAACTTGTCCTGGTCTTTGAGTGCGGGTTTCATCCTTTTCTCTTATTTGAGTTAAAGAGAAAACTATATTTACATGTAAGAAAGAAATCAATAGTCAAGAATTTTTGTTTGACCATCCACTCTTTAATTTGTTTACTCTCTACGCCCCTGAGAGGGGAGAAGGAGGAGGGGTGGAGGGGAGGAGAATGGAGAGGAGGAGGGAGAGGTGAACATTTACATGAAATTTAAGTATGCTTGGATACTTACAGAAGATTATCGTCGCATTTGCAAGGACTGCAACAAAATTTTTCAGAACGTATATTTGTAAATTCAAATTCACATGCCACTTTGAGGCGACCCCAAGTCCAACAACGTTGTCCAGGAAAGTACTTCACAATAGCAGCTTACGCATACATATACTGCATTATCTTTGACATGGTATGTTACTCGACGTTTTTGATCAACAGGAAACGCTTTTAAAGGACGTCTTGAGGAACGCTCGTTGACATAATTCTTTGAATATCCATTATGAATTGCTCAAACTTTGTGAACACCAAGGTTGCGACTGGTCCACAAAACAGCTTGAACTTCCGAAAAGATTTAAGACTTTAGCGGAATATCATAGATTGTTAAAGCAGGTTTGGGACCCATTGAATTGGCCATGAATTCAGTCTCAATGATACACTATGATATCTTATGTATGTTTATAGCATGTTTGGTCTTACACTCCCGTAATGAATGCACTTAAGGTTTTCAATTTTGCCATGAATGCGCGGTGAAGATTAGCTCACTTGGTAGAGTATCGTACACTTATTCTGAGGGTGCACGGCTCAAATCCACAACACATCTGTCTTCTTTTTCTATGTGAGGAAGACGTTCCGAAAGCGTGCGCCAGACCTACAACTGGTTTGAGACCATGCGCCAAAACCCGCCAGGCGATCAGATCGAGAGAGCGTGCGCCAGAACCGGCAACGCATGGAGAGCTTGCGTCAGAACCGGCAATGCATTGAGAGACCGTGCAAGAACCGGGAAAGAATCGAGATCATGCGCCAAAACCGCCATCAACGCATCCAGAGAGTGCACCGGAACAAACACAAATGACCCTTCACGAAGGCTAAGATCGACGTTATCTTGACAATGCGCCAGAGCGGGCATTTTCCGATCTCTCCGCGTAGATAAATGCTGCCTGCTTTTATCAACCAAATATATTTGATTCTAACGACCACCGTGAAACTAAGTACAAAGGTTATATCAAGCAAATGAAGATCAATGTAACAGGTACCCAGTCGGACCACTTACTTCGGAAATTTTGTAACAGGCGTATCGGAAAATAATACCTTATTACAAACAATACTTTCAAGACAAGAGATCAACAAAACTCAGTAGACTTAACACTTTGCTCTCTGTCGGATTCTTCAGTTCTGGGACACTAGAAAGAAAGCTTAAATAACTGTTAGACTAGATTTTGTCAACGTTACTTCTGCACTCCCTCTGTCTCCCTTGCATTTTCCGCCTTTATATATATAACTTTGAGATACCGTGCCAACTCCAAATTTTAATTATGTTTGAATTGTACCAAAATTCACTATGTACTTGTCAGATACTGTCCTGACAGCTTAGAAAGGTGTTAGGATCCACTTACAAGATTGCCCGCTAGTAAACGTCGTGGAATATTTACACGAACAGTAGGTATGTGTCATGCTGCTTCTTGAGCAATGCGGATCTTACAGATCAATCATGGAGAAATCCACTCCGCACGCCGAAATGTAGAGCAGCACCTTCTTCAAGCTAGACACTCTAGTCAAATAAGTTCTGTTTGCAATGCCTTTGTGTATCATTAATGAGCTTTGCGGAGGAGCGTGTCAATTTTTTGCTGGCGGTTTCGATGACTTTCAAAGGATACTCAGGTCAGGCGGTGGTCGGCAAGGCCACGGTACGAATCGCTTCATCTGCGTTCCTTTGTAGAAGTATTGACGCTAAATTTCCTGCATCCAGTGCTTTTCGTCGACGATACCTTTCGCAACTGCAAATTGCCGTTGGTATGCAAGACGCCTTAGTGGATGCCGCTCAACCTGTGCAGTGTGAAAGGAGTCTAGATGCAAGAACAGATCATGGTCAATTATAGCATCCAACCCTACTTTATCAGTTTTCCCTGTCCCTACGGCTGCGCGCATGATTGTTCTAATTCGCTACTGCTGCTGCTGCGAAGAAGCAGTGAAAGCTCTTTGCGCAAAGTTGAACTTACGGCAGGTTTATCTCGTTGCTTCGCAGAGGCAGCTGTAGGAACCGGCCGTGACGAAGGTGTGCATCCGGTAAATTCGCTGGGTTGTGAGGAGCACTGCAAGACTGCTGTCTCTGAAAGTTCCTCACTTTCCGTAAAGTCGTGGTGATCAGTCGGTTCGGTGTTCGGTATGTATTCGCAACGTCCCTTGGTTTGAAGATCCCCGACTTTCGTGTCTACTTCAGTTATTTCTCTGTTTGCCTCAAGGACTTCAAAGCATTGGACAGTCCTTGTGGTCGCAGCGTTGTGCGTAGTGAGTGGCGTTCTCAGTATCAGCATTCTTTTGTCTGTATAGTAGTTGCCGGTGTAAAAGTAGCTGCTGAAAATAAACGAAATCATACTTACTTCGTTGTTTTGGCTTTGTGGGTTGACGGCTACGTTCACGTACCGTGCGTGCAAAAATAAATGATTCTGCAGGAAAGCGCTCTTCTTCATGGTGTACATAAATATACCTTCGAGGAAGGTCTGTTTAGATGCCGATTCATTCATTTATTCCTAAGCGGCAGACTTTTCAAGGAAAAGAATAGCAGTTTGTAAAATGCAGTTGTCGAGAGCATCGTAAAACTTCTGCCGAAGATTGACACAAAGTTAGTGTGGCTTGAGCGCAGTCACTCTCTGGCGATAATAGTTGCACAAAATCACAACGAAACTTATGCCAGTAAAGGACAGAGAAGTTGTTGCTTTAGCAAATTTTTAAGTTGCAATCCTGCGCATGGACATTAGAAATATTTTTGTAATTTAAGTTATTTTGTGAAGTTAGAGTAGAATTTACTTTTATTAGCGTATTAGCGATTACCTTTTTTAAGTTATTTTAGATTATTCATGGTATCCGAACTGGATCGTTAATATGAAATTATACTCATTTACTCACACTCGCGAGTACAAGCTTTGGTTTTGCGATTGGATTGAAGGCACCCTTAGATAGAGAACCCATTTACAGAGCTTTACGAATGTTGAATTGCTAGGCACTTGCTGGAACCTGGAAATTCGCGAACGCTCGTAGCCTTTTCTAGAATCGACGCTTTTCGCGTACGCCTCGCGTGAAAGAAAATATTTTTTTCAAATACAATAGTATCAAGCGTGCAGACAAAGAAAAATGGTAACATATTACCAATTACAACGATAGCTCTCTTGCTTATCAATATCACATTCATATTCCCCATGCCAATTCATATTCTAACAAACAATTTAACATGCAAATACCCCTCGCCTTCTAAAGAATTCTAAAATGAGACGCCATGTTCGGATCAAGCCATTTTAGATCACAAAGTCTGATTCAGTCGTGACAAGATTGAATTATTATGATACCACGAAGGAATAATTATGATACCACGAAGATGGCGATTGGAAGTCTCAGCAGGCACAAGGCGAGCATTCGCCGATGGGACCGGATGAATACAGTTGGCAGGCACTGACGCAACTCACTGTGCACGTAGGATGGCCGCATGCCATAAATAAGCAAGCACTGCAGGAATCCACTGCGGGTAGCCCAGAGCAAACATTAGCTATCGACTGAAGAAACGAGGATGTGCAGCTGCCGGTGTAAACAATCCCCGTGTCGCGGCGCTGTCGGCTGGAAGTTTTACCGGCAGCCGAAAGCGTGGCATTGCAACCCCGCGACGAAGTGTTAAGCAAAACGCGTCGAGCGGTAGCTTTCAGAGCGAGAACTTCTTGAGCAGGATCCTGCATATGGGGATGCCAGCGCAGGGAATCTTCCGATGGCATGCTTTGTACTGCTTGGTTGTGATCGTCGCTTGGCAACGGACCAGATATGACCATGTGAGTCAGGCACAGTATCATAACGTTCACGAACTATGAAATAAAATAATCATCGTTAGTTTAAAATCGATATGATTTTAATGTCACTGGAACTAAAGAAACCCATCCAACACTCAGATACGAGTTGCGCAGGCGCAGACAACGTGCGCGTTCTTTTCAAAGCAATTATAGCACGGAAATTGCTCACGTTCAGAAGTACTTACAAATACGCCGTTTTGCTGCTACAAATCGTAGACTCGAGTACTTATTTTTTGTCCCAGCAGCACCAGCGAAAGGGCTGGTGCCGGGATTTTGCACAAATTTTCGTAGCATACAAACAATGTTAGCAAATTCCTTCGCTTTGTAATGAGGTAGAATATGCAACAGATAAGCCCATACCTGCATGGCTGCCATAGTGCTGCTGCTGAAGTTATTCCGATATTCCTAGTATTCCTGTTGCTTGTGAAGCAATGAACTGAACTGTTTTGAAGTAGAGCCTTGCCCGGAATTTATAGCAGCCAGGCACAATTGGTCGTTCTTAGCAAGTGTCAAAAACCGCAAAAACGCACATCAAACGGGCATTTGGGGGGGGGGGTGATGTTCTTGCAATTTCTGGGATAAATTGATACCTGCGGTCAGCGATGCGCATTATATTTAGCTTCCCGATTGCGTAAAACGTTCTTTGCCAGGCTTGACCGTGTCTGCGGATGTCGAAATTTTGAATGGAATTCGGATTCTCATAGATACTCGCGAGGAGATGAAAAGAGCCTTTCATTGACACGCTCCATACAACTCGCAAAGTCGGCCATAGGAAACAGCTCCCTTTAAATTAGCTGCTCGCAAGCACGTAGAAACAGGAACAGAAGATTTCATCAATAGTCGCATCTTGGAATTACCTGCGGCTTAAACTTTTACTGAGTTACATAAGAAACGAAGAAGGCCTGATTGAGGCGTCCCGTTTATTCAATGCTTTATTTATTGGTAGACTGTTCAAGTCCATGCTTTGCGTATGGTTGTTTATTTTTAGGCCTGCTACGATAATAATCGATTACAAAAGTTAAGCTGCGTTAGTAAGACATATTAATTTTCTGGCTGATTTCTGAGAGAGAGCATGTTGATAACGAGTCTTAATAGCGCCCCCCAGGGAGAGCTCCCCTGACTAGTTGCGCAAGACCTGACGTAAGATCGACAGACCTCACGCAAGACTGCCGAACAACTACTCATTCAGATAGCAAACTGATTCATAAGATTGCATCAGTGGCAGGCTTACATGTTGTCATCCTGGCATGCAAGGCTGCATCTGCTTGTCTGGCTAACCTACATTAGGTTTGAAGCAGTCTATTTGAAACTTGAGTCGAAAATTTCACAAATTTGGTCAGGATTGGTGTTGAGGTCGCAATAAATTCTTCTCTATGAAGTTTTAGGAAGGCTCTTAAACTTGATTAGCTATGCTAACAAGAGGTCTCTAAGATGTTTTCTTAAACTTTGTTGATAGGCATCTTGGGAAAATGTGTTCTCATGTTGCTGCTGCTTCTGTTGCGGCTGCTGCTGCTGTTGTTGTTGTTGTTGTTGTTGTTATTGTTGTTGTTGTTGTTGTTGTTGTTGTTGTTTGACGTGCGATAATAAAAAACGTCACCTCATCAAACTTTTACTTCCTTCTCCAGGCCCATGTGTCGCGAATAATTGTATTGTATTAGCTACTGGACTACTCACGGATGTTGTAGAATGCTAAGGTACGACGTGTATA
>QQSS02203903.1:0-11916 GCA_003687565.2 Craspedacusta sowerbii
TCTATCTATCTATCTATCTATCTATCTATCTATCTATCTATCTATCTATCTATCTATCCATCTATCTATCTATCTATATGTCTATCTATCTATCTATATGTATATCTTTGTATGCATATTATACTTCTTTATTTATATTGCATTTGAGTTAAGTGTGGAATAATAAATTCATGGTTCTATTGTGCTTGGTCAACCACTGACTTTATTTTTCTTTTCAAACTTTTCTCTTGCTTCAAATACTTTTGCATGCATGCTTTTGCATCAAATAAAGTTTTCTGTGCGTAGTTCGAGCATCGTGCGGGTCATGTCAAAAGTTTCCATAGGGAGTCACTAATCGCTTGTACAAAATGCCTGTGTCATGTGTACGTGAATGACGTATCAGATGTCAGCAGGCAGCAGCAGACAGTATCCTCTGAAACGTTTCTTACAGCACTCTCTGCATCACGTGCTTCGTTCAGCTGTACCCACTACTGATCTCTAATTATCAGTGGTACCCATCCGTAAGTTGTTACTTATTGAGCTGTTTTGTTTATAAGAACTTAGCTTATTTAGATTTTCCTGGTCATAATTTTAGAATGAAAGGCAGTTCGTTTCTTATTATGGTGCTTCTGGTCGTGGGGCTGTCTGTATTGACCACAGTTGATGAGGTCGAGTCGCATCCCAAAAACGTGATCGGGAGTTCCCAAGGGTGCATCCCCGGCTGTATTTGCCGCGAATGTAGGGGATGCCCTTGTTGTAAGTATACCCTGTTTTATTCACGAGTTGGCGCGCCCGTATTTGCAGACATTCTGCAGTCATTTTTTTTTACATCCACTCAAACTTGCCTCAATACCAAATGCTCTTTTCGAACGTCATATCTGATACACATCCTACGAAGTTATCTGCTGCCGTAACATCACTTTGATATGAAGTTATGCGGTATAAAGAATGAGAGATGACGGACTCGGCAAAGATAAAAAAGTTTGAAAAATTAAGTTGATAAGGAAATGGATGCCAGGGCGTTGAGAAACCTCAATTATAACCAACTAATCTGATTTCAATGGTACTATTAGTATGTTACTTCATTTCATAGGCGGTCAGAGATGCAGGAAGTAATTTTTCGGACTGAGACTGAAGCGCCTTGCTGAATTGACAAAATAACCCACCATCTTGGATCTCGGGAAGACTATGATATCTGCTACTTGTACTACTCATACTACTACTACTTTAACTCACTCCTCCTGTGGTCGCTTACCTTAACATTAATATTTTTCTTAGATGGCGATGATATTTTGTCGGCACATTTTGATTGTTTTGGATTTCATCCTTTCATTTTTCCGAGTAGTCGTCACTTGTTTTCACCGGAAAGTGCGTGTGCAAGCGTGCGTGCGTGCGTACGTGCGTGCGTGTGTGCGAGCGTGCGTGGGAGCGCGCGTGCGCGTCTCTTGCTGCGCGTGCTGGGGGAATTGACTGCGGTTCTCAAGGTCTTGCTGTACTTCAAGTCTTAACTCGCTGAAGACCTTCGTAATTGCTATTAGGCTTTTCCCTGCGACTTCGTGAATAAAGCAATTTTTAGGTATGAGCGGTGTGCTATGCACATGAAGGATATATTTAAATCATTAAGATAGCACATGTATTCGACAACGTAGTAAAACAAATCCTGGTAAAGAGATTTAAAACTTGTAAATTTTAGATGTAAGCATCATTGACTTGTACGAAATTCTTTAGTCGGCTGCTTTAGTTTGAGTCTAGGCGTCTCCCCCAATATCAAACCAACACGCGGCATCCAATACGTACGTACGTACAGGCATGCAACAAAGCAAGGTGAATGGGCAAAAGCATTCCGAGGCATAAACGGGAAGCAATAACCATAGCAATAACAACATCGTTCACGAAGGTGTCCTCTAGATTTATCAGCTTTGGCAACTGTGCCATAGTTGGGTTTGGGTTCCTCCCTCGTTTATTAGCACTGCCATTGTTAGTAGTGATTAAACTGTAGGGAAGTTCGCCATTTTGGAAATCTTCCTGACGTATATGAATGGCAGCAGAAGCTGCTTAGTACACAAGCAGAAGCTGCTTACTACACAAGAATAAAATAGACATTCAACGAATTTAGCAGCAAACAAGTGCAGTAAGCCAGGTACTAATATTACACGCACTAACATAGGAATATTGGTTGTTATTTTAAAGGTTGTCTTTGCTGGCACAATATCCTTGTTATATAGCCGACAACGGTCAATATGTGCCACTGCGTTACCGTAAATCATCTACTGGACAGTCGATACCACGCATGGTGTCCATAAGCGCGCTTTGTAACCTTCGATTTTGGTTCAAGCAGTAGTAAAGGCATGCGATAAGTGTGACATGTGTGATCTTGCAAGTATTATTGCTGATGGATATGCATACATGTGCTTGTGTGAGAGTGTGTGTGTGTGTGTGTGTGTGTGTGTGTGTGTGTGTGTGTGTGTGTGTGTGTGTGTGTGTGTGTGTGTGTGAGTGTGTAAACCAAATCCCACAGCCGTATTGATAAGAAACGTTGCCAAAGAGTTGCGTAGGTCTGCTGATTAGAAAACCAAATTCTTGGATGTAGCAGGCAGGCGTGAGTTCCAAGTACGAAAGAAAACCATTGAAAAATTCGCACAGATTCCTTCATCCATTCTGTACGGAAATCTTAGTTAATGAAGGCGGTTCCTTGAACTATCACGTGCCTACCGTTAGCAAATGCATTTTCTGACCTTGAACAATTCTCCAGAATTCTTGTCTTACTCTCCTAGCGAAAATTTGCTTGCAATTCTCTGCTTCAGCATATTTCAAGGAGTACGTAAGAACGTAACTTGTTGACAAACTATTTGGATACAATGCCAAGACAAGTTTTGTTTTGAATTAGCTGGTAGATTTACGTAAAGTTCGACAGTAATAGTACGACCCTTACAAACGCAATGTTCAATTATGAATTCTAAGAAACCTCTGGATCTGAGCCAGGGCTCGAAAATATTTTTTAAATGCAAATTTGTGAGTATCCCCGCATGCACGCTGAGGTTCCCCACTCTATCGCCGTTCTTAGCACTCATGTACACATTTTATTAGATCTAGCTAGATGATAGTCTCCCGACAAGTAAGTCTACCAACATACTGCACTATAACTATGCCTTTTACTACATGGTGTCAAACTACATCTAAAATTGCATGGGAACCCGACACATAAAATATTAAACTTTCAAAAGGTCAAAGAAGTACAAAGTTTGAAACAATTTTTATAAATAGTGCGCAGTGATTTACTTTTTGCTCGTTGAAAATGGTAATGGTTTACCGAAACATGTCCTCAAAATTGAAAAAAATTGTCTTTATTCTTAAAATCTTAAACATTTTAACATGTAAACTTTTAACATTTAACATTTTATCATTTGCACATAAGTATTTTATTAAATCTAGATAGATAATAGTCTCCTTTCAAGTAAGTCTACCAACATACTTTACTATGCTTGTGCTTTGTACTACGTAGCGTCAAACTATAGTAAAGTTGCGTTGAAATCCGACGTATACAATCTTCAGTCGAGCCTGAACCGTTTCATGCATCTATCTTGAGAGCTCACTATGCAGCGCTATCAAGTAAGGACGAAGAACTAGGAATATCTGCAGTCAGACAGGCTGGTTGACCTGTGCAGAAATCGTATTCATTTTCAAGGGTACTGCAGGAAGTCTGATGAACTCTTCAAAGGACTTCCTCTAGGAGATGGCACTAATACACACAGTACCAGCAGAAATTGCTTAATCACCAATCAAGCACATCTCCACATACAATTCTTTGAAAATAAATAACGAATGAAGAACTAGAACGCCACCCCAGATAACACGTGACTTCAATTCGCCTGTCCCAGTTATTCGATGCATCTGTTAAGCCATAAACCACGACGCAAGGTTGCACGACGCCAACTCACTGCCTACAACTACGTTAGATGCTATGCACCACGAGCACCAATAAAGAATTAAGCCTGACATCTTGTATCTATAAGACGTCGTACTTAATTCAGCTTACTTGGCTAAGCTGTAGAAACAACTGATCTCCACCATAATTATGATACTCGTTATTACGGAGATCAGTGTGTTGAACATATACGCATGGCCATTGCGAAATGTCGTTTAAGCAAAAATTTTTTCAGTTGCTCTTTGTAACATGAATCAATCACCTCACGGTACCTGCGTTGCCTACCCATATACTAAACACTTCTGAACTGACGTCAAATTGCATGAATAGATTTTACAGCTTGCTTCAAAGTGCAATACAGATATAAAGCCCCCTGAATCAAAACACACCTCAATCTAGCACGGGCCGAATACGGCATACAGACTACGGCTAGAAACTCATGCGGTACCTTACTTGCGATATAGCTCTGCAGTAGCAGCTACTATATAATCTTCCGACGTATTTTAACACTTTCATGGAATCAGTCATGATTTCTCGCCATCACCACAGCTTTTGTTACAGCTAGTAGTAATATTACGTTTAGCTGGTTCTCCTACGATTCTCTTAAACAAGCTTGCGAAGGTGCACTTGTATCACAAACACATCAGAGTTCTCATAAGGCCAAGTCACATCAATCGGCATTTAAAACCCATATTTTTTACGCATAATAAGCATGATTAGCGACATTTTCCTTGCATAAAAAGCGTAATTAGGGCTATTAATCTAGCATAACTAGAAGGACAGTTGTATTTGTTTTACGCTTTTCGCATAAAAAAAAATAAGCAACATTTTTTTTTCATGCACGTAAGCATAATAAACGATATTACATGCGTGATCAGCAATATTATTTCATGCATGTTTCAATGATGATTGCCTCTTTTTTTTTCTTCCGGCAATCCTTAGACTTTTAGCACATAACACGCTGCAAACTAGAATAATATCTCTTGTTAGTCTAGCAACTATTGATTCGCCAGGTTAAAATTCTTTCAAACGTAAAATGCCAATAGCTTAAATGAAAAGCTACCTTTCGCCTGACTTTCTTCACAAACTACATTGATCACGAATACTGCCATTCGTCTATCAATCGCAAGATGAAAACTAAAAAAACGACCTGTTGACAAACACCGTATTTTTTATTTTCTTATTTTTTATGCGACGTTTTTTTTAATAAAAATGTAATGCAACAGGAAAGAGTTTACTGCTCATGAGCCGACAATTAACTACACTCAAAGTACAATAACGTTCACAAAGAGAGATAAAGAATCCAAACCCTCAATAAGTTGCCCAAGCCATAATACAAAATAAAAACACCGCATTAATAAAATTCAAATTCTATAAAAGTTACTAAAAATTTTCAAAATAAATTAAACCAATCCATTCTAATTAGCCCACAAATCAAAGAAACGAAAAATATCTCAAGCTCAAGACACTGCAATTTTTGGTTTTTGAAGTTTTATAACCTCCAGACACAAACGGTTCTTAATAACTCTATATTACTTGAATTATACGCAGATTTCAACCACTAAAAATTTTACCTTCTTTGCAAGTGCGATATTAGGGATGGGCGAAAGACGAAACTCATTTTCTTTGTAAACATTTTCATATTTTCCAGGACAGAGTCGCTTGCAACGACGTACGACAGAAGAGCTTGAAAATATGTAGAAAATTATTCAATACGCTGCACAAGCGCGAAATCTGCAGCGGCAAATATCAGAAATCTTGCTCTTCTCATGTTCTCATGTTCTCTAGACAAACATTCCAAGCTTCCGAGATTTCATGCACAACTTTATTACCACCGACAACTCTATCTCTTTATTTCAGTAAACATAAATCCGCATACAAAAGCAAGAACTCTCATACATACACTCACAAGTAGTTGTAAGTTGGTGCAACTTCCTCAACCACTTCCGATTAAATAAGCATAAGACGGTTCTTCACTCGAACAGCAAACTATTATCCAAGCAAGTTTCGAAAAACAGTTGCACCACTGTAGCTACAAAGGAGACATTCCCGGCAAGGCGTTAAGGGCTACGCAAGACAAAAAATTTAACAGGATTTCGATTGCACACGCTCACAAACTGAAGTCAACAATAAGAGACCAGCACACAAAATAAATCCTCAACGAGTGCAAACATCAATTTTAAAATTTCGGAGCACTCTAACACGACATAACGAATACTTCATCTTCGATGACCGTCTTTGCCAGGTGACGAGGATTATCCACATCATTGCCGCGAAGTATAGCTAGGTGCAAGGATAACAACTGCAGAGGAATCACCGTCAAGATTCCCGCCAGACAATCGGAAGTCTTCGGAACTTCAATGCACCGATGAGCCATGGCCATGGTCGGCATATCTCCCTCTTCGCATATTAGAATCGGTCTGCCATTGCGTGCTTTCACCTGCTGTATGGCGTTCATGCACTTGTCGTAGATGTGATCTCGCATTATGATCATGATGACAGGCATTGACGAGTCGATCAGTGCCAGAGGGCCATGCTTTAGTTCGCCCGAATGAATACCTTCTGAATGCATGTTCGCCACTTCCTTGAACTTGAATGATCCCTCCAAGCACGTTGCCTGCTGGTAACCTCTGCCCATCACCAGCAGGCTTTTACTGTGCCCGATTTCCCTCGCAAGCTCTCTAAGCTGATCATTGAGCTTTAAAACGCGGTCGATTTTCTCAGGCAGCAGGGCGATCTCGTTGATGATCTCCAGACGCCGACTCAGCTTCGTGCGCTTGTCCCTCGCGAGATGGAGGGCGAGAAAGACGAGGGTGAGGAATTGGCTGGTGTATGTCTTAGTGCTTGCCACGCCGATTTCGATTCCAGCGTGGATATTGATGCAGATCTCTGCGTGCGCCGCGAGAGAGCTATCTTCGTCATTCGTGATGGCCACGACCAAGGCATCTCGTTTCTTGCAATACACACACGCACTCAAGACCGAGCTCGTTTCTCCAGACTGGCTGATAAAGATGCACACGTCGTCACGAAATATAGGCACTGACCTGTCCAAGAAGTCGCTAGCGAGTTCCACAAATATAGGAAGGTCCAGTAGCTCCTCCATCAGTTGTCGAGTACCGATGGCAGCGTGATAGCTCGATGCAGCACCAATGAGAATCAACCGCCTGCACCTCATGATTTCCTCCTCGTAACCAGACAATGCCTGCAGCGTGACGATACCCTCGCCAACATTGACACGACCTTTCACTTGCTGTGTAATCCTGTAAGGCTGGTCAAAGATCTCCTTTTCCATGAACGTACTGAAGGAGCCTTTGCTGGCAACAACGCCAGCGGGTTCCGAAATAGACCTTTTCTTACAGCCGATGCCACCTTCATTCGTGTTAAGAACCTCTATTCCGTCATATAGTTTGCTTGTCGGGTCTTTCCACGAGCCATCTCGAGTTGACAACAACCTAGCCATACTTGAGTTTGATGGGTAGCTGCCTGAAACCTGTGTTAAAAACAACTATACATAGACAGATAGATAGATACATGGATTATATATCTATATATAATTATTCTATATCAAATATGGAGAACACCATCGCCAATACACAGCTGCTGCGGTGCAAATTTTGCAAGTACAAGTTTTCAGATTGGTTTCCCTACCATGCCAGTTTATATTTGGCACAAAACTCACTTAACAAGGCTTGATTCAGGCGTTTGATGGAACTCAAGAAAAACCGAAAGCAATCTACGTAAAGAAATCCAGATCAATCTTGCGAATTCCTTTAGGAATACGTCAGGTAAATGTAAACAACCCGAAATGCGGATACCTGATTATACCTTCGCAGAAAAAAAAAACAGAAATCTAAAAAAGTCTAAAACAAAAAAGAGAGCAAGTGCCACATAGGAGAGGCATTAGATGAAATTTAAGGTAATTAAAAAGGATAACTATAGGATAGTTAACTATAATTATAACTATAACTATAGGATAGATAACTAGAAGGATAAAGGAAAGGATAACTAACGACAAAAATCTGATCAACATGAGACGCTACATATGGAAGCGCGCGCGACCATGGCAATTCTAAAGCGTCAACGTCATTTACCTTCTTTTCGCATATTAAACATTTATTATTTTGAAACGACCAACTCTGGCCATTCTATAAGATCAACCGGTATGCACAGCGCCACCTGAAGAGAAATACTTCACTAGCATACACAATTAAATTTGCCCATAATATAGATGAACCTAGACAAAATCAGGCTGTTGATTGGATAATATAAGTAGAGAGCAACTGAGTGAACCCATGATCAACTAAATGATGATTAATGCGTTGCCGAAAACCTAAACTAACGAAAAACGCCAGTCGAGACAGCTCGGCAAGAAGGAAATCGGACATCCGCCATAACACGAAACGTACTTAAAACAGGCAAACAGGCGCCGCAGCCCATTAAGTATAAAGACGCAAACCCCAAGTAGCCCGATAACTCAAAGCTGATTTAGTCCAAAGCCCCAAATCCAGTGTCGTCCAAAGCCCCCAAAGCTCATGTAGGCCAAAGCCACTTAAGCTAACTTAGTCTAGAGCTAACGTAGTCCGAAGGCCTAAACCTGTTTAGTTCAAAGCTCTTAAGCTAATGTAGCGCAAAGCCTGTGCAGACCCAAGACCAAGAAAGCAAGAAACAAAAATAATGTTATAAAACATGTCATGTGAATACCATTCCCATATCCACAAGATATCGATGCTATATACCAGGGGCGCACTTGACGCCGCAAAGAAACACGGCAGACAACACTCGAAGCGAAATGCCAGGCCTGAGCTCAACAGAAATCCACAATAGACTAAAATATCAAAACATTTTCACACTCCTCGAAGGCACACACTCCAAGCTCATAAAACTAATACGATATTTAATCGATGGAAACGCTATGTCCAGCACGCGATTGGTAAACCAAAATCTCAGCTAGTTTTTTATTTCCTTCAAGCAATGGAACGATTCTAAACGGCCGAGCTGTCATTTTTACTACAAATGATCATGAATCAAATTATGATTTACTGTATTTACATGAAATTATATTAACGTATTTTGTTGAAGTTTTAGGGACGAACTGCAATTATAAATAACCCGATAGTAAGGCTAGCAACTTGCTAAACAATAAAATAATAAATCGGCGTACCAAAATTATCAACAGCAAATAGATGCGTAAAATCACGCTCCCTAAAATAAACAATTATCAATTAAGCTCTAAGAGGCAATTATCCATTAAACAATCCATCACGCTGGCAACACACGCCAAATAAATATTTTCATGTCTTCTATAGCTTTCACTGAAATAATAAGATCCTTGTGGAACCGAGGTACCCAACAATATCAGATAAAAACGCACACACTAACGATCGTTCGATGTAATCGGGCACATTCGCAACACAGGTCGGATGTTTACATGTGTACCTTCTTCAAACGCACACAAGAAACAAGCCAATTCAATCTCATAACAAAAACTCGTATTTAATGCAAATAACTTATCTACAAATAATTTATTTTAGATTTATATACACAAACATGCAAACTATCAAAGTTTTGTCCACATAGGAGAAGTGAGGAAGAGGATTACAATATTAGACCCGAACGTCTCTCCAAAAATCTTCATATTTGATTTGCATAACAGAAACAGCAAGGTTCACAAACAACAACCTTACCGTTACTTGCAGAACATTAACTACATTAACTACCCTGTAAACTGAGCTATCGACCTGTGAATATTTATTTTACTTCAAATCGGTTAGCTACCCAAAAATATCAAAAAGTGCTAAGCAAGGAGCAATCAACAAAAAGCCTACAACAAACATCCCGAAGTCAAGACACACCGTACTAAATAAACAACAACAACAACAACAACAAAAAAACACCTTTAAGGCTCAAAAAGAAAACTTAAGACTATTTCATACAAACCCCAAAAGGACTGGAAAAGTTGCCACAAATGAGTCCGATACAAACCACTCTATCCGTTGCATGCCACACTTACGGTCTGTGATAGATCTAGAAGAATTAGCTTTAAAAAATCCGTCAAAACACAGCCAGAATCCATCACACCTTCTCCCGCTATAATAAGACCCTCTAAACTATCTCTGGGAAGGTTCAGCTTTCGCACTGAGTTGTAGATACTGTTAAATCTTTCCTCTCCGAGTTGGCCTACTAGTTCAGCACGAACCTTCCTCGCACTCAGCACCTCCACATTCGGCTCCACAGGTCGCAGAGGCACTTTGGAACACGCATCCACCTTCAAGCAGGGAGCAGGTACATGATCATTCAAAGTGCTGTGCAAAGGAAGGGCATGATCGTCGGTCTTCGCACAATCTAGCACCTGGTCAGTGCTGTATTCAAAATACGGAGAAATCGGTCTCTCTCGAAGCGGTACCGCCGGATCCTAGGCACAAAGACGAAGAACATGGATTTTATAATCCCCATGGGTCATTTACCGGAGGAAATGTATAGCATGCATTTTTTTTTTGGCGGGGAGGGCTAAAAATTTTAAAACTGTGCTAAAGCTTCCAAACAGATTTTCATCAAGTAAGCTGTCCTTCTAAATATTTAGAAGTATGCAAATTAAAACCTAAGAATTTTGATAAAATTATCATTGCATTTCCTTGTTCCTAATGCGGCACCCCTGGTTAATTCGAGAATTCCATACAGTCGAGCAACGTACCAGTGACTGCATGAAAACCGAATCGTCGACAGCTTTTGTGCTTGCACTAGGCGTGTGCCAAGCACTATCAGCTTCGCTCTTGAATTGCGAAGTACGAACTCTGCTTGCGATCCTGGCTTTCACTTTCTCTGAACAACTAGCTAAGACATTCCTTCGGCTACGGATTTGGGTATCATTATCAGTTCTGCTCCCAGTGGCAGGCTGAACTGTCGCATCTTTCTCAACGGCCGGCCTTTGAGACTCGGTAGAATCTTGCGACGACTTCAATTTGCTAGCTGAAAATCCGACAGCTTTAGGACGAAGATGGACAACACTGCGCGCATCTGAAGCCGGGCATTTCGTATTACTTACAGTGAACGTTTCAGCGCCATCAGGCTTGGACTTCTTCGCATCTACTACCGAGCCATGGCATACCTTTTCCTTCGAAGTTGGTGTCTCACAGTCCTTCGTCTTCAGTATCAGAGTTCTTTTAATTTCAGCAGGTCTTTTTCGCACAAGGTGATACTTAGCGTTCAATTTTGGAATAGATAATAAACAAGACTTCTCAAGCCCTTTTTCAGAGGACTTGCACGCTATGGGTGGCGTGATAGAGGTAGGTATAGTCTGAAGAGTATTCTCTTTGTCACTTGTAGATGCCTTACTTGTCTGCTTTCCTGCATCCAATCTATTTAAACCACTCTCACAGCTCTGTGATCTAGCTAATGCAGCAGGCACCCTGCCACCATAGACAGCACGCCTCTCCAAGAAACCATCATCCACTCCGGGCGTCACGCAACTAGCAGGACGCGCATGCCTCAACCCAGTATCCCCGATAAGCTCACCACCGAGTCCTCGATCCACAGCGGCGGGTCTCCTGGAAAGTTGGCCATTCCCATTAGGACTGTTTATAAGACTAGCAGACTGCGAGTCCTTGTTCTTGGCCACATTGTCTGTTGCTGTACAATGCACAACTTCGCAAATGTTCCTGAATGTTTGTTTGTCTTGGTGAGTATTCTTATGCTCGGACTTGGCTCGCGCAATATAGCTCTCCACGTGCCTTTGCATGGACGGTACTCTTAGCAGCTTCGCAGCGGAAGGACGCTTGTCCGGATTTACTTCCAACAAGACCAGCACTAAGTCCTGCAAAAGGGGTCCATATGATCTGCAAAACAATAACAATTAAATACTACAGCAGAAAATATACCTGTTCCTAAACACATGCAAGCAATAATTGCAAAACTTGCTTCAAGTCTCTTAGATATAAGCACTTGTATATATAAGTTATAGTTTTACATATATATATATATATATATATATATATATATATATATATATATATATA
>QQSS02203914.1:1485-11914 GCA_003687565.2 Craspedacusta sowerbii
AACAGCACCTTACATGCTTGACGATCTAAATCAGCATAAAAATCTTCTGAACTAATAATACTCCGTGCGACAACCGCACTGGCACCTTCATTTCAAGACCAATGCTTTCAAGCAGTACATGGCAACACGGCCACTGCAAATCACTAATCTTCAACAGTATCAAACTGAAATGAACTATTACCTTATTCCGACCTCGGAATACTGAAACCTTCGTTTTAAATTTTCGAACCGCGGCAGAGTTAATTACAGGACTTAATGTTGATCGGTCGAAAATTGTTGGAATGCTCAATTGTGTCAGATCAGAGTAATGCATATAAAACTGGCTGATCGCAACAATAAACATCATCTGACAAAAGAATAACGGAGTGCTACTCGACTGATAGATACATTTTCATGCCATAAATAATGAAAGCAATCATCAGGAGGGACAGTGCCGATCATAAATGCAACAAATTTCATGGCCCACGACTCGTTAATTACGGGAGCACAGGCATTTGTATTTACAGGCACTGCCAAAATGCACGGAAATGGAACAAAAGCTAAAATCATATATAAACTTACCTTTGCTCCTTTCTTTGATGCTGCTCGTGCCAGGATGCTAGCCCAGCTGGCTGGGTCTAATGTCCCATCCCCAGGACTGTACAGCGTTCCATACAAGTCATTTACATTCATTAACGGATAGAGCTTCTTTGTTTCATCAGGAGAAAGCACAAAAGACTCGACTCCATAAGCTTTACCAAGCTAGAATATAAAGTGAAATGCTAAAAGAACTCAGTTACAGCAAATCAAAAGTCAAGTGGGGCCAGGCAAGCAAGGCAAGTAGGGCAGTGTCATACACATACACATGTGCATTACTTGTGTCTGTTTCTGTTGGTGGTTGTGGTGTGTGTGTGTGAGTGTGTGTGTGTGTGGGTGTGTGTGTGTGTGTGCGTGTGTGTGGGTGGGTGGGTGGTTGTATGTGTGTGTGTGGGTTGATGTGTGTTACTCTTTTTTAAGACTTCGTATATGAAATAAACCATACAGAAAAGAGGACTGATACTTTTAAGCGTTTAGAGGCAGACCTTCTTTCAAACTATGCACGGTTTTATCAGGCTTAGGGCCTGCAAAATCAAATACGCAAAAAGGACTCAGCCAATAACAGGCAGGATTATTACTTTGTTGCTCTACAAGGCAAAAAGTCAGGGGAAAACAAGGACAGTGCTAGAACATTATTGCAACTATAAATGTCTCGGAAAGAAGTCAAGGAGGAGCCCACTCCAGGTTTAGTTTCTGTTAATGTGATCACAGCATACTTTTCTTAATACATGAAATGCATGAGGCAAACTAAGCCTGTCTTTAATAGAAGTATCACATGTCCATAACAAAAGCTAAATAGAAAGACAGCAATGCTAAACAAAAAGAGCCCCTCCAATCCTCTCTGGTGCTTCTCCACAGAGAAGTACCAAAAGCAGCATGAAAGCAGTCTAAGCTAAACACAGATTAAGAAGTTGAGAAGCCACACTTCCAAAGCAACTGCATACTCAATAGCACTTTTCGATATACATAGTTTACAATTACAAATCTTATCACAAAGATCTGGCAAACATAGTTAAATATTCCTCATGGTTGTCAAAACCATAAGCCAAAGGTAAATTTTGTAGAAAACATACAATTCAGATGTCTAAATGCAGCTTATAATGAATGTCTAAAAGCAGCCACTTACAGTCATTAACCTCTTGTATTCTGCTAACCTTTCTTTATTGTTTGCTATAAATAATCCACCATTTTCAATAAACCCAGAACTAAGTCCTGTTTCCGCAGGGAGCACATCACGAGCAAGTCGACGTGTCTCATTTAGAAGTTCAACGTCAAGGTCAGATGGACGTAAGCGCCAAACCAGACCTGCGCTGTGCCACGTTGTACCTGCAGTGAGCTGATCCTTTTCTAACAGAACCACATTTGTTAAGCCATGTCGAGTTAGATTGTACAAAGTTGAACACCCTATGGAGCCTCCTCCTATAACGACTGCATCAGCATATTCTGGAACTGAGCCTGGGGCCCCTTTGGCTTCATCCTAGTTGGTAAATGAGAGATGGTAACGACTTCATGCAAAATTTCCATAAAATTGTAACTGGGCCATGCTACCCTGGCTTGAACCAAGGACAGACAGCTGCATCCCTGAAAACTGATTCCAAAAATGAAGCTGCTTCAAAATAGCAACAATAATTTTGGAACATACCCATTTACAAACCAACATGATTCCTTTAGCACCAATATGAATAAATAGTTCCCATAAATTGACCAGACAAAACAAACACATAAACAAAGCTTATATCTACGGCGAAATTTCAATAAAATTCACCTATACACAGAAAACTGCTATGACAAGCTTTAGTCAATATATGAAGAGCAAATGGAATAACAAATGCCTGAATTCAAACTTTGCAAATGCAATCAAAGATACGTTTCATGATTATTATCGCAACTTCGAGACTTACCTTCAGTGTTTCAGCATATGGAACAGCTTTAAAATTAGTGCTATAGAATATGGAAGAAGGACATCTACATATTTGAAGCCAATGTTTGATGCCACAAACTACCCTGTTAGATTTCACTTTGTACATCCCAGGTTTCTTTCCGCACCTGAAATATGCATATGAGGGTAGACATCAGGAATTTTTGGCACTGACATTCATAAGTTTCAAACTTAAGTTCATAAAATTAAAACTCTGCATGCCTATGCAAATTCCCAAAATTGCTCATTATAGACTATGATAAATAAATGACATGATGAAAGGACAAAATGCATCTCAGCTACAGAGAATGCATATTTAGAAATCCATATAAGATCCTAGCGTGGCCAGTGCCTACTCAGAGCACAGAGGAGTACTCAATAGGCAGTATGGGAATAACAAAAGATCCATTGCATGCAAGGAAGCTGAGAAAAGAAACGAAAGGCGCTAATGATAATCCCGGGGTTGCATCGAATTCCAAGAAAACGATCAAATCCAACTGAAACTTTATCTTTATGGCCAGATTTTAAGTTACACTGGGAATCATGTGGATGACGCACATCCTACGAATTGCTTGAATTGCTTCCTAACTTTAGCTACGAAAATAAGAGATTTCCACAAAACTATGTGCAAATTTTACATAATTTTTTTTACTAAAATTCATAATTTAGCTTCATTCCCTTTCAGACTTTACATTGAAGCAAAAATTTCAATTTTAATAACTAAGGCAAACCAGAACGTTTTGAAAAAGCAAACTTTCCACTTTTAACTCAAGAAATTCACCTGCTGAAACAGCAACCCTTCTGAAAGAGGCGTGATCCTGCTGCGTTCGAACGGGCGTTAAAACAGGTTCAGCAGTGCCTCCGCGGTAGCGATCTCGGCGCAAACATCACTTCCAATAAGTTAGAGGCCGATGTGTGGTAATCGTCTAGCAGGAGCAATGGGAATTCCTGGGGGGAACAGTTGCTGCAGCAAAATTTAGCGGGAAGTTTCGGAAGTAACAACTACAACAACCATTTGTTTTCCCAACAATGCATCGCCTCAAAAAGAACCACAAGTTGTATCTTAAAGTTCCATCACAACTGCATATATTGTAATAGGAAACATCCTCTGTTGCAAGGACTAATAAGGAAGAGGATGCTACGATGTTCCAATCAGCGAAGCAAAAATACAATGCAAACCAAAGCAAAAATGTAATAGATGTTAATTTATGTATGATGGGAAAATGGTGACTTGGCAATCTCTCTAAAATCCATATTTTCTCTGAGATTATCTTCCCGAAATAGCCCAATAGACACATGCAGAAAAATCAATTCACCTCGGACACAAACTGTTTCCAACTCTGTGACTTATAACCAGCTCTGAGACTTCCGATCGAATTATTCGTGGTATGGCTCCCAAACCGCTAAGATTTGATACCCCCGCGAGTTTCAGATACGCCCATGCTGTACATGCATACACTTCTAGTATAAGGGTCACATAGCGATAAAAAGAACGTTAGGACCTCCACCTGATTACGGAAACAATAGTAGCTGAGATTACACTCAAGAGAAAGAAGCTTTCTTTTTACTATCATATATATAGCTCTTAGTCAGACTGCTGTGGAGACTAAACTTTATTTTACAAGACTTAAATCGTTAAACTTTTATTACCCTTCCATATTAAGCGAGCAACCTAGGATTGTTATCTTAGCAGGTGACTTCAATGCACGATCCTTTATATTCTGGGAAAACTATATTGAAAACCCTTAGGGGAAAAAGGCTTGGCGTCATCATGATCTCCACTGGCATCGTGGAGCTCAATAATGAACCGCCACATTTAAGCAGAGGCGACATCGCGACTTGAATTCACTTTATTTTCACTGACCAACCGCCCTTCTTTAGTGATTACGGTGTCCTTTCTTCTTTAGACAGTTATTCTAAACATCAAATCTTGCATGGCAACCTATCTCTTACAGTCTCTACGCCAGTTCATTACGTAAGACTTGTGTAGAGCTATGGTTTAACTGTGAATGGTGTGCACGCTACGGTCCTTGAATATTTATTATCCACTGCGTCCATACTTAATCCCTGCAAAAGTATTGTATGTAGTGATAAGGATGCTCCATGAATCACGCCCAGGCTTAAATCTCTCATTAAAAAAATGCCACAAAATCTTTCGCAAGTGGGTTCTGCGTGGTCGCGTCCTGGGGCAAAGGCGTATGTTCTAACAACAACAGCGACAACAACAACAGCTACAACAGCAACAACAACAACAGCAACAACAACAGCAGCAACAACAGCAACAACAACAACAACAACAACAACAATAACAGCAACAACAGCAACAAAAACAAGTAGATTTATTCTCTCCATGAACGTGCAGTACAGGGCACTATTTAAAAACGTACTAAATAAAGTTCAGTTGCTAGGAACATAACAAACCTCCAATTAGAAAATTAAATAACAAATTCCAAATAGGTAATAGTGTCCAAAGCAAAGCATCTGTACTTCTTCGAGAAGGACACATCCGCAGTATCCATGGCTTATTGGGTCGAGGTAGCCATCTTAAGATGAGCTCTTTTAAAACTAGTTAAACTTGTGTTAAATAAGTGTATGCTAGTAATTAAGCAAGGACTTATACAATAAAAGTAACGCCTTGATTTCCTTTTTGAAAGTTGTTTTGGACGTATTAAATTTTTTTATGTGTTGCAAAGCTGGTTATATATATTTTATGCTTGTGGAATTTTGTTCTTCTGTATGGAAGATTAAGTTTTGGACCATTTTTCACACGGTTGTTGAAAACCGGGACTCTGTAATTATGTATTAAGTTGATGTACAGGTTGATAAGGTTTCTTATCATACCAGACGTTCATGAAGAGACTTTGATTAAGTGTGATAAATTCTTCGATTTTCAAAACTTTAATTTCGAAAGCAGTGCAGATGATGATACCCAGAGAATGTCATTAGTCTTATGGCTCGTTGTTGCATCTTCAAGATTATGTTCAGTTTGCTTTTGTTGCTAAGACATCATGCATGAATATGTTATATGACTGTGAAATAAACTGAGGAAAAGTGTCCTTAATGTCTGCGTATCAAGATAATGTTCAATTTCGGATACAAATTCAATGAAGCGTTCAAGTTTCTTCGAAAGCTTGGTAATGTGTGGCTTAAATGAGGGATGCTTCTTTTTGTCATGTCGGAAAAATTTGCTTCCGTCTTGGTTGCATTAAGGGATGAACGGTTAGAGCGATACGGTTGTTCTCATTGTCTTTAACCTTTTTTAACGATCTGCTACGGGATTATATGACTGTATCGCCTGCGTATTGCCTCGCCTTAAACCAGTTTAATGAGATACCCCGGATACCATATATCTCTAATTTACGTGTCGAATGGTTTTTGTAAATCGAGAAAAAGCCCAAAACCAAATTTGCCGCTAGCATTTTATGCAAATTACTAACAAAAAATATTAGAGCATGCTCAGGCTGGTGCTGCTTCCGGAAGGCGAAAGCTTATTTAAAGATAAGAGAATTTATAAAAAAGCTGGAATCTCTTACGAGACTCACACAGGTGGGCATACATCACTTACCCAATAAGCTTGCTTATGTTTGATAATAGGTCGATAATTGCTAAAAATTTCAGGAAGACCAAACTTAAAAATTGGTACTACTTTCACTAATTTAAGGAGTTCTGGAAATATGCCTTGTTTGAGAGATGCATTAATTATTCAGAGATTAGGGAAGATCCTATTTTTAAGAATGCGAATAGGGATGATCTAAGGTGCAGCAGCTTTTGAGGTGCTTAAGGGATTTATTATTTTCTTAACCTCTTTGGGGTCGGTAAGGAGGACGCAAGTTTTTCCTGAAGGTAGAAACCAAAACTGGTATTTCATAATTTCGTTTATTCGCAAGCCGATGAGAAGTAGTCATTGAAGATATTCGCAATGGCTTTTGGTTCGCAACCATGCATTCGGTACGATCACTTAATGTCGGGGTCAAGACCTTTTTTTTTAATTATCAAGGTTAGTTACAGATTTTTTTTCAATTCCACTTATGTTCTCCTTATGTTGTTCTGGTTTTGAAGGAAGTAATCCTTATGAAATAATTTTTTGTTTGTTCTTATCAAATAAACAACAGTGCTTCGCAGTTTATTGTAGTTTGCATAAATATTTGTCTTCTCCTCCTGGTTAATTCCTTTCGTGTATTTTTTAAGTAAAGATTTCTCTGTTCATTGACTGTCTTCGGTTATTATCCAGTGTTTTCGATAAAGACTTACTTCCCTTTTGGACAAAAGTTCAATGAGAGCCATAATATTTAGTAAGTCTGAAATTTCCCTAACTAAATGACCAGCCAATGCATTAGGATGCGCTTTGTTTTTAAATATGGATTTTCTACTTAGAGTTCTTAATACTTCTAGAAACTATTTTAAATTAAAAAGTCTTGTATGTGCGGTTATAGATGACTTTATGATTCCTCTTGCGCTTGTTAGAGTGGTAGTTAGTAAGGATAACGAATTGTTGAAAAATGATCAAGATATTCGCAGCAAGACCAATGCCCACATAGCCAAAGCCAAACGTGCTTGCCATTATAACTTAGCCAAGAACTTAACAGATCCTTATTCCGGTCAGAAACTTTTCTGGGCGTCCTGCAAGCGACTTGTTGGTAAGAAGTACACCTGTATACCACCCTTGCTAGAGCGGCGTAATTATGTAACCAACTTGGAACTGAAAGCCTCCATTTTTAACGAATACTTTGCAAAACAATTCAAGCTCTTGCAAAATTCTAGCACCCTTCCAGAATTCACACAAATAACAGTTGTCCAATTAAGTGACATCCCAATCAGCGAAAATGATATCGTAAAGATTATCACAGACCTTAACCCACAGAAAGCCCATGGCATAACCAAATCTATTCACATCCTGTATCTTTGTGCCTGTGCAATAGCTCGACCCTTGGCATTGATCTTCTGTAAAAGCCTTAACCCGCTGCATATTCTTGAAAATATGCTAACGTTCAGCCTTTATAAAAGATAGGTGATCGGTAAATCAAGGAAAATTATCGGCCGATCTCGCTCCTTCCTGTGTGCAGCATGATTTTTGAAAACTTATATTGATCTCCCTGTACTCACATCTTTCAGAGCACCTTTTGTTGTCAAAACGTCAATCAGGTTTCAGACCAGGAGACTCCTCAATTGATCAGCTTTTTTGTATTATCAGTGATCTATACAAAACCTTCGAAAACTTTGCAGCCTTTCTTGACATCTCAAAAGCTTTCCATAAGTTTCGCGCGAAAGTCTTCTTCATAAAATGAATGCAAATTTGCTTCTGTAAATTACATCCACGCAACCCATCAGTTGCTTACCGAGGACTTGAACACAATGGAGAAGTGTGCTAATAAATGGGAGATCCAGCCTAATCCCGACATATCTAAGCAAGCAATCGAAGTTATTTTTTCTGTTAAGCAAAACCCTGGGATGTAACCACACTTAACATTTAATGGCTTCCTTGTTTCTAGTCTAGATATCACTAAGCTAATCCTGGACTCGCGCTTGACTTTTTCAAAGCTTTTCGCGAGGCCAAATTCGAAGTCAGAAAAGGATTTGAAATCCTCAAATTTCTTTCTAGAGTTGTGAATACAGACATCCTCGACCTATCTTCTAAGCTGCAAGTCCAACCTCACTGCGACTATGGAGACAAAATATACCATGAACAAAGCGAGGTCTTTATGCACCACCTCGAGAATTTGCAGTGCCTGCAGTACTTTAATTCGGCTGCTGGCAAAAAGGTCTTTAGTCGCCTTCCTACGTCCTATAAAGCGACACATTTTGGCTTAAATAGCAAGTAAGGCTTTGCATTATTAACCAAAATTCTCGTGGGCACTAGTGACTTCCGTGAATATCGTTACAGGCAAAACTTCTGATGCGACGATCCATTATGCTCATGCACACTTGAACATGAAACCACGGAGTTTTTTTTCTTGCGCTGCCGAATCGAACTAAGCGACTTATGGGAAGAACGCCACATTATTAAATTGCAATTCAAGCGCAATTTAGCACAAGATACTCGTTGGCATTAGTGACTTCCGTGAGTATCGCTACAGGTACACCTTCTGATGCGACGATCCGTTATGCTCATGCACGCTTGCATATACAACCACATAGTTTTTTTTCTTGCGCTGCCGAAGCAAATTAATCGACTTATGAGAAGACGACAATATCTTTAAATTGCGATTAAAGCGCAATCTGCCAACTCTTCTTCCTCCTGGCTTCCTGTATCAGTAAAAAAAAAACAAGTTACTAGTATTTAAACATTTGATGCTTTCTTAATGAAACGATTTGTAAATCCCATCTGCTTGACATACATTTGCCCTTCTACGAGAAAAGTTTCCTGATATACAAGAACGAAGGTAGCGAAGGTAGGGCTCTTTAACTTTGATTGGCTTTGCTACAAAGAAACCATTCCAATTGTGGGTTTTGTTAAAATTTCTGTTTGGCTTAGGCCTATTCATATGCACGCTTTTTTAGGAGAAATAAATTCTCATTCTGTCGTGATTTTATTAGCTTCGGCTATTGAAGATGTTCCCTTCTCAAAGGAAGGCACATTTTGGACGATATTGCTCCTAGGTTGGTGTGCATGTAGTATTGTCTTATTTGGTCCCATTAGCTCCCATTTTTGCGTTTGCACTCCAAGCCTAGTCTGTTCTCGCGGTGGTTGTAATGGTTGTTGAACCGTATCTCCGTTTTTTTTTGTAGTTAAAACGGAGTTTACGTGGAGCAAATGAGTATTTTGTATTAAATGTTACATTGATATTGTTTTAATCGTGTAACTGTAATTGGCCCCACGCCAGGTTTATCTTGATAGTAGGCCGTTCGTTCAGCTCGTCCAGGTGCTGCTTAATTTACTTATATTTTGTTATAAAACTGTAAATTTTGCAACCAGAGAAGACAAGTTGAATGAACAGAACGCCATAAGTACAAGAGGCCTGCTTATTCAGCATACGCTCTGCTCTCATCGCATATCTCGACCCTGGACGTCGTGAGAATACCATCAATTATGATGAGTTAACCATTAATTCTGCGAAAAAACTTATAGTAATTTCTCCAAGCCTGTAGTAATTTCTGCAAGCTTGAATATAAGTATTCATGTCTAGCCAGGCCTGCAGAGAAAACTGGTTCGTTGGTGCGCATTTGCTTTAAAGGTTGAGAATATTTTCCGCTTTGCAATCTGCTTGGACAGTTCCTTGAATAGATCCGTTGCACGAGCTGATTGTTAATGCAGTGCCACACCAACGGACGTTTAAGGCTTCCAAGGCATCTGAGAGAATAGGCGGGACTTGTGTAATGACCGTGTGCTTGTAGGAACTCTATGCCTAGTTCATACTTCTACGCGTAGTCGCTCTTCTAATTACGGGGGAGGGCTAAAGGACAGCCTAATTGCCGCATGGCTCTTGACCCAAAGGGCGCGTCGGGGGCGAGACCAGTTGATTGGCGGGGGAAGGCAGCGTCTACCGTAAAAGATAAACTAAATCCATCTCAAGCGTTTGTCATCCGTTTCTATTGTCCTCACTCCCCATGCGTTTGCCAACGTTTGCCAACGTAATGCGCCGGCATTCCTATTGGGACGAATCACGTTCGTGGACATTCCATTTGGAGTAAACGGCTCTGCGCACATACCAGAGAATAACAGTTGCAAATTAAGTCATTCGTGAAGAGTCTCCGAAGTATGACTTGGGCATTAGTTTCTAAATTATCGAATCCACAGCCATCGATTAGGCAATATGCTACGATTTACCAGTGAGTCATCTAAATATTTGACCTCCAAACACCAAGGGTTGCTTTCGGCCACTGCTGCCGAGATAACGCGTCAGCGTTTCCACGCTTATTTGTCTTCAAAAAAATTGTTATTGGTAACCCGATAGTTTCTCCGCCCTTCCTAATATTCGCCTTGTCCAAGTAGCTAGG
>QQSS02203925.1:0-11914 GCA_003687565.2 Craspedacusta sowerbii
ATTGTGACCGTTAATCCAAAATAGATTGACGGGTTGAAGACGAGTCTTCCAGTGGGGGATCGTTGAGCCCAGTGAATCCCAGTAGTCTTTTTGATCGCATAACTTCAGTTGCTGCACTCGCGCGGCAGAGAAATCTCCTGAGTTGAGGTTGCTGCCGCCGGTGAATGCTACACGTACCTATAAGTTATATTTCAAAACAATTTGAAAATCTGCAACACTAACTTCGAAAATCGGCGAGTATCGATGAATTCAGTCTCCTTGAGGCAACAGCTTCCAGAAAGAAAAAATAAAAAAAACTTGGGCCAAACAATAACAAATGAGCAGGATAAAATTTTTCTTTCCAAGCATGAAAAGAACAATAACTTTGAAAAAATAAACGCAAAGCAGTTTCACAGCTCTTAACATACTTGGAACAATCGTCGCCACTGTCGGTTGACACTAATGAAACAAAATACTATTTTGTATAAATGCAATAAATACTATTTTGTATAAATACAATAAATACAATAAATACGATAAATACAATAACATACTCCCAGGACATGGATGCCGAGTTTTTCCAATTCACTTCGGATCGGATTGTCCATGTTATATCAAGTGCTCGCATGGTATTTTCTTGCTGAGACTATTCAAGTAGCTGTTAAAAAATATTATCGCAATGCCTATGCGATAGCGGTACCCTGTATGAGGAAACAGGAACAACTCCCTTCTCAGAGCATGCAGTAAGCAGTTTTGCTTTGATATTTGTATTCATAGACATAATCTTGTTAATTCAAAGCCCTGGCATCCTTTCTTTGTACGCCTGCATTCAAAATTTTTAGCCATTTACTTGGCACTATTTTCAGTTCCTAATAGAAACAACATAAATTAACGTTTACTTTAACATCAGAAACCAATCTCGCTCACAAGTTACCGTCTATCCCTTCAACAATAGCCCAGGCACAAAACACTGTCGCAGGATAATCTCGAGCATGTTTTTACTTATTTTTGCGTCGGTTATAGAAAATAAGTGTCCAAGCGAAAATAAATAAATTAACATGACTCCATCCTTCAATTACTATCACTTGCAGCCATTTGCAAACGAACAACCAAGCGCAGCCGCAGAAAGCTGGCGGACTTGCATAATCATCATGCAGTTTGCCATAAACTTTAAAATTACGGCCAGAAATTACGTCCTTCTGCTGGACTTAACTTCACTTCCTGAGTCTTGAGGGACAACGTTATACGTTGGACTTGACTCTAACCTAATTCATAAAAGCATGTGGTATCAAAGGAGTGGTATCTGAATTTGAGTCGAGTCAAGATCGACGAATTAAGTCGATCTACATGATATGAAAGCGGATAAGAGACAGATAAGATCGCGATTGAATCGCCTAAAAAGTGTTTGTTAGAGAAATAACTTGCTGAGGTGTAACAATGCATTAAAAAATTACCTTGCTGAGACGGGCTTGCATTTGGATAGTAAAAAAAAAATGGAGATGCGGCATTCAATTATATAACGTATAATTTTACAGGTCATTGCGCATAAAAACCTGAAAATGTCGTGATAATCGATGTGAATTTAGAAGTTCCGGCAGCTTTCAAGAGTCGAAGATCATCTTCGCTAAACTTCGCTTCGTAACGACGAATGTTTGAAATGGCTAAGGACAGAGGGACATAGTACGTCATAAGCCCTATGTACGGACGAAATTCAGTTTATATCGTAGGCTTATAGTTGTGCATCAGCCGCTAAAATGGGGCTACCGTTTAAGACATCTGCTTCTTTGCAATTGAAATGCTGACCCAAGAAATCGGCTTACGAACTATTGTGAAATTCTTTTTAATTGAAAATCATAATTCGCGCATGACTCACACTTACTGCCGTCATAATCAATCGCGCAAAAGAACAAAATTAGATACAAACTTCGATACCAAAGTTTTTTCTTCTTCGCAAAATTAACAAATGGATAGGAAATTTCATTAAAATTTCTTTAAACAATTAAAATAATTTTAAAATCGGCCACTAAAAACTGAACCTATCGTATGGATGACGTCACCCAGCCGGATCGCTCAACAAAGCAAACACTCATCTTATTCCGATAAAAAATGAAATAAAAGACTTAACTGAAATAATAAAGAATCAACAGGAACATTTCGAGTAAATAAAAAGACCAGAAAACGCCAGAAGAAAACAAATCGGCGTTTCGCTGTTAACGACAATTTTCGAATTCTGATAGCTTGACCCTAATTCCGAGCATTTGATAAAACCTTACAAAAATTATATTACTTCTTACAAATACTAATTACAACAAAATACTTCTATCATACTCCCGTGACATGGATGCCGAATTCTTTCAATTCACTTTGGATCGCTTCGTCCATGTTACATTCAACAATCCACATCCTCTTGAGTCGAAACGTTCGGTTTCGCTTCGCCTTCTTCACCGACTGAACGAAAATCGTCCACGACTCGCTCGTCGCTGGAATGGAATGGAGCTGAACGTCCGAAACGAGCGAGCAGACTTCACCGAGAAGTTCCATCTGCTCGCTCGCTAGTGAGATCGACCACAATTCAAGCTTGTTCACATTGGCCCTTCTCCGCTTCAAACAATCTCTCACTTTCTCACACTCAACCAGTGATAGCTTGTCGTCCGTCGGCCAGATTGATAAACAACATGTTCGGTCACCTTGAATAAGATTGTCAACGAGGTAAACGTAGGCATCCAACTGGTGATGACGACGGACTTGAAGCCAGGCGCCAGTCTCAAAGTAGAGATCTTCTCCAGTTAACAACTGAGGATTTCTGAGTTCAAAGTTGAGGGTAACGAACAGATCGTGATACTCGCCCATCTCAAATACCGAACGACCGATGTCACCGCTGAGAGGATGCTTGTCGATAGGGCGAAGTTTAGACTTTTTAATGAGAGGTTGGACGAAAGATGTTCATATTAAAAGCATAAGTTAAGTTGAGGCCAAGTTGAACGGATGCATCCGCCAATCGTTTATTGACGGATTTCTTTCATATCCTCCGGATTTCATGGTTGGTTCCGAAAATTCATTACAACCGGGTCAGTAACCCTAGAATACCTTTCTCCATATCAAGTGTCTTACATACCTCGGCAGCAGAAGTATGAACTCGCTGCGGGAAAAATAGCACTAAAAAACAGCACAGGCGCTACGCCCGTCATCGTTCATATTCTCGAAAAGCAACTCCGTCTCTTTATTCGCTACGAAAATGAGAATTTTGCTTAAGCAAAACAACAATAAAAAAAGATATCTTCCACCATTGATGTTGTAGGAGCTCGTGTGGAAATGCTCTGCTCACTTTTTTTTTGATGGTTACGTAGACGCGCAGACCGATCAGGTATGCCATAGATCGTCATGTGTCAACTCTCGTACGACATTGCTAAGAAATTCAACTAATTCAATGTTACGGTTGCTTTTTTTATGTTGCTTGACGCTCGGACTGCACAAGCAAAGAACTTCACGAGATCGAACAGTCACACAATTTATATTTTTGTCAATTGAGAAAACTGGCTCTAGGCCTCTGCTACGAATTACTGACATATCCATTCAATCGAATATCACGAACTAGCAGATGAATTAATTGTCTGCAAAAGCTCAAAGAAAAAATCTTTAGATACAAAACGGGCGAAGTCGCACACTGAACTATAACATAATATTTATTATCATACACAACATAACATTAACGTAACATAATATTATTAGTATGTTGTCGTAAACATTCCTATGAAAAATAAACTATGATTTTACGATCTGCAATGATAATAAAACACAGGATGGTTAGGCGATGACGTCATCAAGCCAGATCGCAAGAGGACGCAATCATTCAGTTTTTTCCGATAAGAAATTAAAAGGGAAACTTAAAATAAAATAATTAAGAATCAACAAGAGAAATATTTATTCCTGGCAATAAATGAGATCAAAAACGTCAGAGAATAATCGGATAACAATTTCGCTGTAACAAAAAAAATTTCTTTTAATTCGCGCGGTCACCATCGTTTGACGTCGCTTAATAGCACTTCCTTATAAGAACGATAAAGAAATTAATAATTACAACAAAATTCTTCTATATTAGGCAGACATCGATGCCGATGCCGAGTTCTTTCAATTCATTTGCGATTGCTTCGTCCATGTAAAAATCAGAAATAAACATCTTCTTGAGTCGAAGCGTTCGGTTTCGTTTCGCTTTCTTCACTGATTGAAGGAAAATCATCCACCCCTCGCTCATCTCCAACAATTTGCTTGTCGCATGAGTGTGATCAAGCAAAACTTCTGAAACGAGCGAGCAGACTTCAGCGAGAACTTCCATCTGCTCGCTCGTTTGCGAGAACAACAACAATTGAAGCACGTTCACATTGACTCCTCCCCGCTTTAAACAATCTCTCACTTTCTCACACTCAGTCAGAGATAGCTGATAGTCTGGCGGGATGATTGATAAACGCCTGACTGTTCGCCCACCTTGAATAAGACTGTCAATTAGGTAAACGACGGCATCCAACTTATGATGATGAAGGGCTACAAGATGGGCGCCATTCTCCCTGTAGACGCCTGCTCCACGCAACAACTGAGGATTTCGGAATTCAAAGGTGAGGTTCACGAACAGATCGTGATAGAAGTCCATCTCAAATACCGAACGACCGATGTCACCGCTGAGAGGATGCTTGTCGATAGGGCGAAGTTTAAATTTTTTAATTAGCGGTCGAACAAAACCAATGAGAATTTCTGCAGAATCCGAATTTCTTACCGTCGCGCCGAGAAGTCCAAACAACATCGACAGAACGTTGCGCAAACGTTCATTCAAAATAATTTCCTGGTCCAACTTCACGGCAGATACAAACAAATGAACAGCTGCAAAAAACTCCATTAAGGAGAGATGAGAAAATGAAAGATATTCTTTACAATGAACAACAAATGGCGATACGAAGGTGGAAGCAACTCCCTTAACTTCCACGTCACTCGATTTGAAGAAAATTTTACCAGTGGTTAGGTTTTCGTAAGCCATGTTGCTTACACTTACCAACGCGTTGATCAACGTTTCGTTATTAAACAACTCTTCAAACGTTCCTTTCTTCACTTCATCGCTATGCTTTCCTTTGCAATGTCGAGTTAATAAAACGAAATACATCCAAACGTACAATTCCGTCTGAGTTTCAATCTTCACATTCGCATTCTCAGTCAAAACGTTGCACAATACGTTGGCAAAGATCGGTAAATGTGACATGGCAAACAGAGAAGAATGATCGCTGATCCTTCTCCAGAGATTTTCTGACCTGACTTGATCATGTCGGCAAAACTTCACCACGTACTCTCTCACCTGATCCGATGTGAATCCAACCACTTCAATAAACTGAAAGTTAACACCGTTAAGCAGCTTCAGTTGGACATTGTCGCATGCGTGTGGTCGGCCGACAATAATCCGGTGAAAATTTTCGGTACCTTTAATGATCTCTTTTATCGCTTCTTCAAACGAGGCCGATGGTTTTTTAGCACAAATTTTGTCCACGTCACATTCGTCGATGGAATCAACAACAATCATGCACTTGAACATGTTCAACTCTTCATATGATATAGGCTTAAAAACCTTCCGATATAAGCGCTTCAGAACTCTCTTCATATTAAACGGTGGCTTATTAAGCCAGGACATAAGTTGAGGAGCATTTACGTAAAACACAAAATCAAACTTCTCGCTCCACAATCGTCCAGCCTGCCACTCATTCAGAATGAAGTGACAGAAAGTTGACTTTCCGGCTCCTGGACAACCACGCACAAGTGCAATCTTGTCGCCCTTGAAGATGTCTTGAATTTCTACGGTTTGCAAGCTTTTAAAATTGCGAGTTAGAAGATCCTGAATTTCGTTTGCGGAATTCAGCTTTACCGCATCGACGTCTGAGCAATCAACGGTCGCCAGCGATACCATTAATTCGTCTTTTCGTAGACCTTTTACTTGAACACCAAACAAATCCCGTTCGCGCCTGCTAAACAATTCTTCGTGAACAGACCGACAGACTTCCAGAGCAAGTTCCTTTCTCTCTTCAAGAACATCCCGACATGACTCCTCGGCACGCCGCTTCCTACCTGAAATTAAAAAAATTACAGTTGATCTGAAGGATTTTAAAGCATGAATTTATTAACAGGTGTCCTCGAGAAGCAGCAGGCAAATGCTTTCTTCATTCGAATTCATTTAAGGAGCGTTGAACCGTGGCGAGTTTCGGGGAAATGAATCGGTTTTATCCGAGTTTCTTGCAAGCGGGAATGACCTTCGAGTTTCAAGGAATCACTTCGAACGAAAGAGCCCTGGAGAAAAGAGCGGACATGCGGTCACGACAGACACGCGTTAACGGCGCACAAGTCGACTTTTGAAGCTTTGAACAATTTATTTTTTTAGGATCTTAAATTTATTTAATTGTTACCCCTAAAACTTCTCATTGCCTAATATCCTATTGATGGCTAAGAATATGGAAGGCGCTTGCTGCAGATGAAAAATTCGATTTTAAAAATCCCAAAGCCTACGGTGGTCACACTTAAGTGAAACGTAGAAGTTCCTTCCAGATTTGCAACAGAATGAAACATTTCCTGGAAATGAAAGCAACACTAGCTTTCCCAACAACAAAACGGCACAACCAACAACTGAAGATGTTAACAATGACATTAGTAGCAATTGCTTTCACGATCAATTCTTTCAGAGTTGAACATGAAGCAAAACTATTGCATAACACCACAGCGTGTATGGAAGGAACTTGGAAACAAGAAGTGAGAAGATCAACATGCCTGCTTTAGATTTGATTCCACTGGAGCATGATGCATCTAAAAAATGTCAACACACATAATGAATGAGAAGATGTTTCTGCATAAAATCAATCGAAATACCTTAAGATGCATACAATTTGCCACATTCATCACCATTTAATTGCAAGAAAACCCCTGGTTGAGAAAAGCAGAGAAGGTGGCAAGGTTAACTGTAGAGCAGCTTAAAACAATTTGCCTGAATTACTTGCCGGTACTCTCTTGACATGAGCTGGTAAAATCTCCAATAGAAGTTGAACATGACCCTGTGGCCAGCAAGTTACTTACATGGCCTGTAGTTCAGGCGCACCACTTCTCGAACTATGTCTTCTCTATCAATGGATATTAGCGCATTGCACAAAACATCCAGGGACGGTGTTTTCAATTGAGTCCACCGTTTTAACGACCTAAATGCTTTCTCATGCACACCTTTTTCGTCAGCATCGATGGTGTTTATCTCATAATCTGGAACTTCAAGATGCCTTGCCATACTCTTCCAATTATCAGCTATCAATTTAGCAATGACATCCAATAATTTGTCAGAGATTTCGTAGCTTTGAGCACTTTCACCTGTTGCTATGAATAAAGCAAAGTTATGGAAAGATTGAATAATTATAAACACATTTGATCCTCTAAAACAGATTGAACAATCACTTTTCCAATTGAAAGAAGCCTCAACATTTGCGGAAGGCTAGACCTAGCAAAATTTAATTTTAGGAAACTCTCATCACAAACAAACAAACAACACAGAGCATGTTCAATGGTCTTCTTTCAGTCAAGATCTAAGGATTGATCTAAGCTTACAGGAACATGTGCCATGTGAGTTCAAGCAACAAAGAACATGTCAGTGTTCATTTTCACCTACTAAGGTTTAAGTTACAAGTAAAAGCAAGGACAATGCACAGTGCCAATAAATTTGGGAACCGCAACACAATTAATAATATGGATTTAAAAGCTGATTTTAATACTTATTCTTGTATGATGACACACAATAAGATACTCTTCTGCTTATATTTCAGAAATTATCCTAGCTTCGTTTCCTTAGCTGACTATACCAAAGGAGATTACCATCTCTATGACTGTAGCGATAAAGGAGCCCAAACCATTTCTCAACTCATGGTCCAGTCAATACTCCCTTTCCTTCTCATCACTTTTGCGCTCTTATAATTACTCCGCGTTGATTAGAAAAGTGGAGCTTATCTTCATGAAACTAAGATCGGCAGTACAAATAAATCCAAATCAAGATCTACCCCCACATCTTCGAAAGTTAACAAGCAATCGTGACTTATATGCTAGTCACAAAAAAATTTAAGCGCTTCTTACTAAATTTAAGGACCACGCTACGTACAAACCAAATACATAAACACATGAAAGAAACTTACCCATGATTCGTCAAGCAATGAGTAGAATGCAAAATAACCTCTCATCAACTTCAATCGGGGATAATAAAAAAAAAAAGCTAACTATTAGCTCCAGCCTCGCACAACCTTCCGGGAAGCAACTCCAACGTTAAAAGGTAGCAAGATCGAGCAGGCGTGTAGGTAATCGTATTAACGAATAATAACTTAATGGCGGCAGCCAATCGTCTTTCAAAAAATCTCGTGACTCTCACATCATTGCTATAAATGGACCGCAAACCTGAGCAGATAACAAAGCAGTTTGTTCTTTCCAAACCTTCCGTCTCGAAAAAGGCACGAATCTGATTGGAACCAAACGGCCAGCTGGCGGCCGTCGTAACACCACTGCCATGTGTTTGTAGCATGGTTGTTCAGAAGACGGTCCTGTTTTTCAGTGACAAGAACAGTCCTGATTTTTCGGTGTTAGTGTAGGGAAGACTTTGTCGAAAACTAATGCGGATGTGTTAAATGCCAATGTGCCGCGAACTTGTGCCTTCCTTTCATTTGTTTTTGCGTGGAAAGTGAGAAAATCCGCCCACAAATAAAGAAACGAAGGCTCAAGTTATCCAATTTGTTTGGATGATGCTGAGGAATTTGATTCTGCAGGAAAGACGTAAGAAATTATAGAGTATTTTTTTGTTGTTGTTGAATTTTATATTGTGAGCATGAAGTTTCGATGCTTTCTTGCAACAATTTTCCAATTCTTTTGCATTGGCGCTTTAGAATCATCCGTTAGGTCTTGTTGGCATGCCATTTTAATGCAGTTCAACCGTCCGTTGGGTAGTATGTTGGTTTTCTCAGTAAGTCATAACTACGCGTTGATAAGGAATGCAGAATGAGTAGCTTTGCTTGGCTTGAACTGGTAAGCTAAACAATTCATTATTATTATGTTGTTTTTTTTTAGCATTTGATTATGCATGTGTGATGCGCATTCTAATAACAAGAGCTCAATTTTCTTAACATTGGTGATAGCTAATTTCGAATGTCTGATTAACCACTCTTCTGCCATTAAGCAGCTCTGTATAGCTAAACTGCTCGACTGCTGCGTACGTGATGAAGAGCATAGTGCAAACAAGGACTCCAGTAATTTCTAGGTTTTTCATAGGACCTAGGGCAAAGCCAACCTCTGATATCCCCAAGCTGAATTGCTTGCCATAGGTAGAATCTGCCTCACAGAATTTAGAAATCTTAATCAGTTTTTGGTAAAATGAAATATCAACTGAAAATGAATATACCATATGGCATGACACTGGCTACTTTTCTTTTTTACAGTAAAGCGTGTTTATTAGGAGGCTATGAGAATTGTTCCATCCAATTGTATGTAGAATTATTAATCTGGCAAGTCAATCCTCTAAACTAGCGCACTAGAATACTTCACAAGAATCTGGACTTATGTGCATGGATTTCATGGGGTAACCAGGTCAGGCTTATTATTGTCGTATCTTCACAAGGGAAATCATCAATGACTTAAAGTATGTATTGTGTTAAGGAGTATGTATAATGCAGTTTGGGATACGCCACAGGCAATAGCTTTTTTAATTTAGAAGTTCAATTTAAACCTCGTTTGTGTCTGTGTTGTAGGTAAAATTACGTATTGGAATGTCTTAAAACTTTGATGCCATTTCTAATGTCTGCTTATGTACTATATTTAAATTAGAGTTAACTTATATTGTTTGTTAATGAAGTGATTCGAAGTGTAGTACGCCTACCGTATTAAGGCTAGAAAATTTACTGATGTTTGCGCGGATATTTATTTAGTTTTTGAAATTAGGTAGGTGGTATCGAGTGACTTCCTCATCAGATGTCCTCTCCAAAAGAGGTATTCCCAATCAAGGTATGTTGGTTTTTTAACGGTTTACAATTTGAAAATTATAAAGTTTCAATGTTTATTATGTATTTTCTTACAGTCATGTGCGTACATTTAAAATGATGCTGCAGTTCTCAGGTCTTTTTGTTGTACTTTCATAAGGATATATGACGACTTGGCTTGGTGGCACCTGTCTGTTCAATCCGCCTGTTCTGTTTTGCCGAAGTTCTTCCACTACTCAATGGATGTCAGCAACTAACTTCATGATGAAGGCGATACTCCACTGTCACTGCTTGTGCTGAACAGCATTCCTTAATGCTGCATACAATACAAACCATGCCTAGTATGTACTAGCCATGATTCGTCTGTGAAAAGCATACTCTGCGTCTTAGATTCATGTAAACATTGTCTTATAGTTAGTTGAAGATGTGTGCAGACATGAAAATTTTGTAAAAATTTCTTAAAATTGTTAATGATATGTAAATTGTAAATAATCTCTCGCACTTGATAACTAGAAGTTTCTTCGCAACAATACTCCTCTATGGGTTATGCATCCGTCCAAACTTGTTTCTGAACTTCTCATACTTGTTTAACCTACCAAGACATCATCCATAATCATCAATGTGCATCTTAATTTGATCAGATATCAGCCATTTAAAAAGTAACGAGTTTGAGCTGAACAGCTCAATCATGGTCATCGGGGGGGGGGGGGGTGCTCAATTCCTCAGCAACGTGGGCATTAAGCTCGTTCAGCGTTCTTGTGTTGTACGGTCAACTTAAGTTCTCGGAAGACCACTTCACAAACCTTAGTCTCAGACTTTCTACGCAGAGTTGTGGTCGTTTATCGTTCACCCCGACTCCACTGAGCTAAGGCACCCGTTGATCTGGGATCAAGTCTTATTTAGCAACGAGCAGATAACGATTAATACGTTAGTTTTAAGGGTGTCTGAGAAAGTGGAGTAACAGCTATGCCGCTGATGCTCAAAAACCTACGGAAAATATTTTCGACATTCCTAATGGAGTCATCGAAGTTTTGTTCAGAAAAATCACAATTTTCAAATAGCAAGAAAAGTTGAATTAAGAAAATAAGAATTCACTTTCCTGCGAGCGAACATATTAGCGCAAAAAAATTATGTCAACTAGTCAGTAGTCACCTTCGTTCGTCTTCCTGGAAGCCGCCGACTTTGATGCTTACTGCAGGACAGCAAACAACGACAATAATTTCAACCATTTCATCCTCCACGAGAACTAAATTGTCCGTCCATCTCTCAACTGAAGTCGTGATTCTTATGAAGCTAGCGCATTCTGGTAGGTACCCGACAGCGAATTAACGAGGCAAAGCGCATTCAGACCTTGCATGGCTTTGCATAAATGCCCTGGTCGCGACCAATGAGACCAGCTTCCACATGATATACACTTATACATTAATTAAATACACATGCAAATGCAATTTTCGAAATTGAAAATTAATGTTACCTTAGAAAGATAAATAAACTTACTAAGCTAAAATTTTCGAAATTGAAAATTAATGTTACCTTAGAAAGATAAATAAACTTACTAAGCTAAGGGGAAAGAGGGTGCAAAGTAGTTACACAAAGAACTAAAGAAAGAGATGAGAATGAGACGTGGAAACATCCACGCATACGTAAATACCTACCAGTCCGGTTGTCGAAACTACCCAACTAGAAATATCATTGACGTTCTTAACAAAGGTCACTGAATACGTGCGACCTAGCCTACAAACCGAGTAAAGAAAATTCCACCGTGATATGGAGCTGCCCGGCGACGCTAGAAAGGAACTCAGAAGTATTTGAGAGTTATATTCTTCTTCGATATTATTCTGAAACCTCTACTACTACTACTACTACTACTACTACTACTACTACTACTACTACTACTACTACTACTACTACTACTACTACTA
>QQSS02203936.1:0-11914 GCA_003687565.2 Craspedacusta sowerbii
ACAAAGCGAACAGGTGGGTGATTGGGTTTAATCGTAGGCACGTTTTCTTTTGAAAATTTAGCCGTAAGAAATTTGTTCAAAACAGCATCGAACACCGGTCTGGGGTATTGGAGTGCTGAGAAAGCGTCCTACAGGAAGTCAATCTCCCTTGCGAACTTGTGCCAATCTGAGTTGTAGTTGTAGGCACGATGCAGCATCGTTTGTAATAATAATAATAATAATAATAATAATAATAATAATAATAATAATAATAATAATAATTATGGTAATATTCATAGTAATAGTAATAATAGCAATAAAAAATGATAATGACAATAATAACAGTAATAAATAAATAAATGAATAATAATAAATAAAACTAACCTATAGGCCTGATACGCCTTGCTCATTATCAAATTAAAATATCCAACACCGCTTTCAGTTGTCTCGCCTGAGAATTCCTCCCCATTCTTCAAATGTAACTACGGTACGTGTTGCCTAGACGACATCTAGTGTGCTTCCCTACTTCTCTCCGAATCCCTACTACACTCTCTTCTTACCACGCTTTTTTTACCACACCGCGCTTTATACCGCTGGCTCTTGTACCTCTTATAACCGTGTGTTAAAGGGTAGCGAGCACGAAGCAAGCAAGCAAACAAGCGTTACGGCCAAAGTCATTATAAAGTTTTTGTTTTGATTTAACGGACTATTCGTTCAATGACGTAAATGAAGATAAACGCACACGTGAGATGATACTTAAACGCTATTAAAAAGCAAACCTAGGTGTTTGCTTAAATATGCATAATCATGTGCGAGCATTGAGCCAATAATCTCTCAATACAAGCATGCTCTTCAGTCGCGTTTTTCTTCCTCGAAGATGGCGGGACGTAAGTATCAATGGCACTCGTGCAACAGCATCTCCTTTGATTTCCGCTAAGCATACCCAAACCGTTCATATGTTCTCAAATCACGTCACGTGGTCGTATTTCTGTCTCGCACGAGCGAGGTCACGCTGGCAGCAAGCGAGCCGGCCTTTAGCGTGACTGCTCTGCTCGAAACATGAACACTCTCCGTACTCCTGTGCGCTCCCGAGCTTTTCATGGACTGGTTCTTGATCTGGCTGCTTATGAACTCCTTCGTATTTCGCTCCGGCCGCAAGACAATAACAAACACTTTCGGTCCATACATAAGCGCAAGCACGCTCGTTGTGGATGCAAACAAGCTATAGAGGAAAACCTCCATCCTTGCCACGTGCGACGTCGCGCTGAAAAACAATACGATGAACATGGCCCACGTAAGGGCGAACATAAACATGGCAAAGCTGGTGCACGAGGCCTCGTTGTAGTTCTCCGGAAGTTTCCTGGCTTTGAACGCGTAAACGCCGCACAGCGCTGCGATGAAGAACATGTACACCAATAGAACCAGCACGACGGAGCCAAAGTGCTTGCCACAAAAATACTCAACTGTCACATTCTGATTAGTTACGTACTCGACGTGGGATTCCGCGCTGGGTGGGAAGGTTACAGTCGCAACCGTGCACAAGAGGATGCCGAACAAAGCAAGAACGGCCACCATGGCAAACTGCACTCGGTTGCTACGCAACTTGCTTTTCTTGGTCAGTTTGTGTGACTTCGAAGCGTGAAAAATGCGCAGAAGACGATCAGCCTTCATGAACACTACTGATACATTTATCACGTTAAACGCCACAAAGCCGTACAGCAGACCTCCGCAGTGGCCACTAGTTGGTCTACCCGTAAACATGACGAAGGGCAGCATCAATGTTAGGGTCATACTAATTAGCTGCAGGTAGGACAAGCTGCAGTTCAGCGACTTCACGAGAGGTGTGTGGCGTCTTACATGAATGATGACGATCACAGACACAGTGCAGGCTACGCACAGGAGGGACAAAACAGACAGCGCTATTCCTGAGGGACTGCTCATCTTGTAGTATATAAGCGCTGGCGGTACGCAACTGTCCTGCTCTTTGTTTGGAAACATGCCATCGCTGCATTTGCTGCACGGAGCTGTGCCTGAAGTGTTCTTCGCAGTGCCCGGCTGGCACGGCTTGCAGCTCCAGCAGCATAGATTGAGCGGCAGACTTGCTGCGAACTCGCCGCGCTGGCACTCGGGTCGGCACGAGGACAGCAGCAGTTCACGCGACATGTTGGCGTACCACAGGCTTTTCTCCATCGTAAAGCTGTGGTTAGCCGTCCACAGGCCGGCGTTGATGTTAAAGCGCAAACGTGGCTGCTCGTCACAGGCCTCTTTTGTGTACTCCAAGTTTGTAATGGAATATACAGCCACTCCAGGGTTTCCGTTACCGTCGAAATTCACTGGAATGTCATTAACTCCGGTAAAGTTTACACTCCTGACAAATTGGACATACTCGCTCAGAACAATAGGCGCATTAGTTCTGGCTTCAAGGTAATCATGGAGCGAGTGAGCCAGAGCGTACACCGCATTGATAACATGAATGTACTTGTTCCGCGGCAAGCCGGACAAATCATTGTAGCTTGGCCCACAGGAGCTGTTAATCACGGGCTTGCTGTCCCAGTACTGCTGCCTCCATGGGTTAACGGATGCGGATGCCCTGGTGCTCGTCGCCAGATGGTTTTCAAAAGGAAGGTAGGAAAACATGTGAGGTATGATTCCAAACATTCCTTGCACTACTTTTTCGTTTAAGCGAAGAATCTGGTTGTGGGATCCATAAGCCTCCGTTGCAATCCACGTCCGGTAGAAGAGACCCTGATTGTATGCTTCCTGAAAGAAAGGAACCGCTTCACTTATTTGGCACCAAAGCACTGTCACCATCGCTTTCGAGTCATGCAGCTTAGTCACCAGGCGCTTAGTTTCATCCTTGTCCAGGATATTGTAAACTTGATATATATCAGTACATATATCCACATCTTCGTCTATCTTTTTCATCAGCTGCTCAGCTCCGGTACGGCCGTAATTGTCGTCTTGAGCGACGATGTTGATGAATGTCCAGTTGAACTTTCGCAGCAAGTCGGCTATGCAATCGGCCTGGAAGTTATCAGGGGCTATCGTTCGAAAAAACGTAGGGTATTGAGTCTTGTCGCTTAAAGAGGGTGTTGTCGTCGAGTAGCTGATCTGAGGTGTTTCGCATGCTCCGGACAGGGCCGCAACTCTGGTAGACGACGCAGAGGCCGCATCCCCTACGATTCCTACGACGAACGGCTTCGAGCTGCTGCAGTTGCACATGTCTGCTGATGTTGCACTCGGAATGCTCGTAGCCTCTTCTGTCATGTCCAAAGCCGCTTTGAGAGCTATAGCGGGATTGTTGCACGAGTCATAGATCGAATAACCCAGGGTGATGTTTGGCAAAAGATCAGCGCTTCTGTTTATTTCGTCAATGGCAAACAACATGGCCTCCACCCATGTCACGCCAGGCTCGTTGAACACGTACTTTGAGCTTGAAAAGTAATGAAGTGGAAATAGGCCTCCCAGAATGTAGTCGGCATTCGTATGGTTCTTAATCACTTGAGGCGTTCCGTTTTTGCATTGCTCACTTGACAGAGTGAAGCCTGGCAATGACGCCAGAACAGCGACGATTGCAGTCAACGCTCCTGCGGTTGCCATGCTTTGGTAGCTGCTACGTTTCGCATACTTGGTTGGGGCTGGCTAGCGTAGTCTACAAAAGAAGGATAGCATTTAGGATCATAGCGGCCACGTGTGTCAAGCAGATGACGCACGTGGCGAAATAAGCTTACCTGGTGCTAGGTGGATAGAGCGCACTCATGGTTCGGCTCTAATAAGTTAAACCGTTGTTTTAAAATGACCAGCGGCACTTCGAAGCAACTCTGCCTGATAGAGAACACATGTGGACATTTCAAACGTTAGTCAAGAATGATCGGATATTGTTGCGGTAAAATATTGATCAAATATTTTACCGTAACCAAGAAAATATAGCCATGAAGCAAGGCATTGCGTAAGGGACACACATAATTCGATTGCTACAGCGATTGTTCACGGATAACAGTCTGTAAGAAGAACAATGCCAACAAGCAGACAAAAGGAATTCAGTTGGAGATACTTATTAGCATATTTTCATGACATGAACCTCTCTAACGCAAATAAATATGCCATGAGATCCTGCACGGCAAGAGCTGCATAAAGTGAGCAACACACAAAATAAATAAATAAATAATTTGAACATGCGAAAAATTGGCAGAAGATCATAGTCTCTACGTACATCAACAATGGCGCGCAAGGAGATGACAACTCTTGGATGGTCACAAAACATGTTAGAGTCGCTTTAAAACGTAAAAACTTTGCAAGTCTTGCTGGTAATGTCTCTCAAATATCGCAAGCTACGTGAACTTGTTTATCTCAACGGTATCTACATGCGTTGCTAATACCTCGCCTTAACCGTTATAATCGTAGAACAAAATATGTAGAGAAAGTACGCCTATCCTGGATGCTGCAAAATTTACCACCGCTTCAGTACACTAATCGACTGATGGAATAAAAATACAACTGCGCCCAATATGTGAAGTGAAAATTTTGCTTAATGACACTATGTAGAAAGCAACCCTGTAACTTCTAGATGGGCGGATGAGATCATGTTATCTCAACAAATACAACAAATACATGTGACGTTTAACTTTTCCCAATTAGGACCAGTAACGTATGCCTATGAGCACACCTGCGCAACTGCTAGGTATCGATAAGTCATACAGGATTTCCTCACAGAATGGTGAAGCCAGGATTTCTGTTGCTTGACTGAGCTCGTATAGTCGGCGATTCTGGTCGCGAGTTTGAGGGCGTATGCAGAGCGATGGCTTGCTGGCTTGAACTATGAAGTACGCCATCGCTTGTCGAATATTTCTTCGCCTGAGCTTGACTGAATTGCCTTTCCTTCATCTTATCCCGGAACACCTGCTTCGTGTTCAGCTCCGGATGGAAGACGATGACTCTGATCTTCGGCAAGTACATGAGCAAAAAAATCGCAGTGATGGATATGTAGGAGACGTAGCATAAGACTTCCGCTCTTCGAGCACGTGCTCGGCTGAAGTACAGCGGCACAAACATGATCCATCCTAGACATGAAGTGAACATGGCAAAACTGATATACTTTGCTTCGTTGTAGTCTTCGGGTAGCTTGCGTGCTAGGAAGGCATACACAGCGCACGCAACTGATATTATGAACACGTACCCGAGCAGAATCATGAGAATCGTGTCGTAGTTGCCACCGCAGTGGTACATGACGATCAGGGTGTTGGCGAAGTTGACGTCCTCTTCGATCTGAGGTTGGAAAACGGAGTACAAGATCGTGCAGATTGCGAGTCCAATAAATGTCAGCAAAGCCACAGTGATGAACTGCACTCGGTTGCTTTTTAGGATGCTTCCCTTGGTAAGCACTCCGGCTTGAGAAGCCTTAAAAATGCGAAGCAAGCGGTCCGCTTTCATGAAAACGACCGTTATAGTGACAGAGTGGAAACAGACGAAATGAAAAAGACTGAGGCCGCACAGGATGTTTGTGGGTCGGTGCAGGACAAATATGCCAGGCATAGCTAAGGCACCCAGCATGCTAGCCAGCTGCAGGTACGACAGGTTTGGGTTGAGAGCTTTAACTACCGGTGTACTCCGGCGAAATTGAAAGATTGCAGTACCTGAAATAATGGCGAAACACGTGGATAGCGTTAAAATAACGAGTGCAATTCCAGAGGGACTGGCCAATTTGTAGAAGTCCATCTCGGGCTCGACGCACGCCGTCTGGTTGAAGTTGGGTCGTGCGTTTCCAGGGCACCTGTAACAGAAGTCCTGGCCAGGCAAAGGCTGCGCCGTGCCAGTCTTGCACGTCACGCACTGCCAACAACAAGGCTTGTCCTGAAACCGCAGACCGTACGAACCAGGCGAGCATAACTCTGCACACGTTGAGTTTGGTTTAATCCAGGACTTATTGGCGAATTGAATGTCACGGGTGACTATGATTTTGCGACTATGCGAGTCATAGGTTGCCACCGGCACAAAGGCGAGTAAGCCTTCTCTTGCTTGCAAATTTGTCAGCGAATAGAGAGCAATGCTTGGATTACCTTGGCTATCGAACGAAACATTTGCAAGTTTTCCTTGAAATCGTACGTTTTTCACGAAGTCCAAATACAGACTGCCCTCGACCAGCTCCTTCTTGGCTTCGTCGACACCAACTGCGGCTATCATGTTGTGCAGAGCATGCGCCAGAGCATACACGGCATCAATTACGTTCAGGTACTTGCTCAGCGGTAGCACACTCAAATTTGTGTCACGGTCCGGGCAATTGTATTTGGCGGGTTCGCTACCTGGTACTATTTTGCAGCTAGCCTTGCTCACCCAATACTCCTCTAGCCATGGATTCGCGTTGGAAGAATTGGGAAAAGCTCTTCGAAGGTAGTCGAAGAATGGCTGATGCGTCGCCTGAGCAGGGATAATACCCAACAGGCCTTGAACAACTCGTGGATCGAACGCGCTTGTCAGTGTGGGAGACGAGCCGAAAGCTTCAGTCGCGATCCAAGTACGGTAAAAAAGACCCTGCCGCTGAGACTCTTGGAAGATAACTCGCGCCTCTGCGATCTGGCCCCACAATACAATGACCTTGGCTTTGTCCTCCATTTTGAGTCGAGCTACTACGGAGCTTGTGCGCCGCGCATCTTGCGCGATGTCATATATCTCCTGGATCGCCACGCAGATGTTATAGCTCTTCAGCTCAGGAATCAGCTCGTTGATGCCAATGCGACCATAATCGTCGTCACTCGCAAGAATGTTAACATACTTCCACTGAAAGTGCCGAAGGATGTCTACAATAAATTTTGCTTGAAAGTTGTCTGGAGGTATCGTTCGCATGAAAGTAGGGTAGTGGTTCCTTGCGCTTAGATCTGTGGACGTTGCCGAGTAGCTGATCTGTGGGGTGTTTGTCGCCGCCGCCACGCTGGCCACCTTTATCGTTGTTTTGGAAGATGCGTCCCCGACTAGACCGATTACCGAAACGTTTCTCCTGGCGCAATTGCACGAAATATTTGATTCCTGATGCCCTGGAACAAGAGCTGGAAGTGCGTCCACTTGTCTGACCATGTTTAAGGAGGACTGAAGCGCGATGCTGATCTCGTTGCACGAGTCGTAGATGGTGAAGCCTAGCTTTACGCCTGGCAGTAGGGTCGTGCTGTTATTTATCTCTTCTAGCGAGAACAGCATGGCTTGAATCCATGTTTGACCGGCGGAATTGTAAACAAAAATATTATTGCTAAGGAAGTGAACTGGAAACATCCCACCTATAACAAAGTCAGCGTTTTCGTGATTCTTGAACTCCATGAGTTGAGAACATACGGTCTGCTGAGGCTGTTGAGACCACACCAGAGTTGGCAACTCCCAAATTAGCAGAGGCACCCACAGTGCTCTGCGTACTATGGCCATTCTAAACAAGAAAGAAGAACGTTAGTAATTGTCTTTCAGAGTCAGTGCCTGTCTTCTTTTGAAATTAGCAGAGGCACTTACAGTGCTCTGCGTACTATGGCCATTCTAAATAAGAAGAAAGAACTTTAGTAATTGCCTTTAAGAATCAGTGCCTGTCTTCTTCTAACTAAGTGAATTAGCACTATGATCATTTGCTACTTTACTCCCTGCCTTAGCTTATACGATTAAGTAGATTGTGTCCGACCAGTTTAAGTCCCTGCGTGGCACACAAGATGCACGTACGTTTAGCTATTAAGCATCTGCATTTTTTCGATCGCTATTGCTGGAAGTCGAAAAACATCAAGAGAAATTTATACCCTTACCGACAGTCGCAAAAATCCTACAATCCATCGGACATTTTGATTTAAGTCGAATAATTACTCTTTCGCATAGCACAGGGATACCTGAACATGTTCATTCATGCAGTACTTCGTTCGCAGGGCCATGATGCTAAATTTTAAGACAAGATTGATTTATAGACGTTATGGGATGAAAATTAAGAGGGATGGAGTTGACGGGAGTCAGGTCAGCCTTTATCGGAAGACGTAGACTTTCATGGTATGGAAGGTGCAGACGGGTTGGGTTCTACTTGCTATGTTCGCGTAGCTTAATGGTCTTAATGGGCTTAATCGGGGTGCCCTCAACGGCTGTTTGACTACTATGTGCCTCCGCCTTATTGCCTACCCGCACTCAATGTTTATTTGCGCTGCCAATAAGCCATCGACAGTCGGTTCTTCTTAAAAAGAACTCATTGTTATAGCTGCCCTCAAAGAGAAGAGCATGCAAAGTGACTGGATCTTTATAAAATTAGTGAATAGAAGAAAAGTAGGGCAGCAAATGCGCAGGATAAACTATGGTAATGACTGCCAACTTGAATTTAGGGAAAGCCATGCAAGTCGCTGAAGAGCTTTAAAACCCTGTCCTTGATGGTGACGTACTTTAGCCAATAGCAAACTCCAAAGAGTCGGACTTACCGCCAAAAAATGGCGATCTTGTTTGAGTCTTGCCGCATCGTCATTCCAGTAAAGTTGACGCTTCTGGTTTGCGAGATTAGTTTTCATTAATGAAATGAGGGTCTTGCGCAGTCGAATACGAACTCATTTCATATACCCCGCGTTCCACTCCTTGCAGGACATCGACGTTGAAACAGGTCCATTCTGCATAACCATAGGCTTGCGTCTCCTTCTTCAGCTTTCTCAATAACAAGTTTGCTACGGTATCGTGTTGGAATGCGATTACTTCTTCTCTTGTTCCAGGTCGGCAAAGCTAATGTTTTATTCATGAGACCTTCGCGCAATTTCTCAACATGCAGAATCTTCATTTCAGTAGCTATTTGAACAGAAACCACCCGTACACTAAAACAGTATAGGAATACGCGCGAATCACTTAAAATGAGCTGCGAAAATTGAATCACAACACTGCACCAGTAATTAGTGAAGCGGTTACGCTGCACGAGGCAGGGCTACGCGTGACCACGTGTTTGTGGTGAAGTACAGCAAGGCCTTATCAACTGCATGGAAGGTTTTTGCTCGACCATGGTAGCCGCCACTAAGCGTCAGCAAGTGCTAGTACTGCTCACACAAAGCGATCAATTGATAACGAGAAACCATGCCACATCCAACATAAATGGTTGATATAGAGTTACGACGTAGGTTAATGTGGGCTCGCTGTTGCTGGCTGTTAATCTGAGCGCTAGTTGTAGAAGAGCAACGATAGCTTCTTCATATGCTTTATAAAAGAGGTATCGGGCTGCCTTTGCCTTGCAAAGGCTTGGCTTGGGGATCCGCCAAGTTTTTCAGCAAAGTCACCTTCTAGAATATATATGTATATATGTCAGTCTCTTCACAAAGAAGTCTTTTTATTGAATAGGGTGCTTTGTTGCTAGCAGATGAATCGCTATCACACTTTTTTTTTATCTCGTCGCTGCTCACCAGGTGATCCTTCCATCACCATGGAATCTCGCTCTACTTGCAAATCATGCCAAGTAGGATATTCGACTCAAAACCTGCCGAACTGCCTGCCAGTCTTCCGCGTTTACCGTACAAACTTCTAGTAGCGAAGCTGCGGTATTCGGACCATTATACAATCTCTTGCATAGGTGGGTGTGCCTGACGTATCCGGACCACTGGTAGGGGAAAACACATGACGGGCCATTGATAGTTTGAATCGCCAGACAGTCGCAAGTCCGTGCGTATGGAGCCGCATCTGCCTCCAAAAACAATCTTCGCGCAATTTCGCCTCAGAAGTCTCATAATGGTGCGATTTCTTCGCAATACTTCAATCACTCGCTTCTCCACTAGAACAGCTCGCTAAAGAACTCTTGCAATCATGCTCAGCGCGCCCGATTCGCCTCTTTTCATTCCTGTTCACTCAGATGTGTGTGCAAATAACCAGCTCGGTTTCAGGTCTGGCTAATAACCGAGGGCTCTTGTGACGAATTCCGTTTGCTTTGTTTCGGTAAGACGAGCAGGCCCTGTGTTTTCTTTTCTAAGAAGGGAAGAACCAGAGGAAGCATTCGTGCTAGGGGCTCAGGAGAGAGAGCTTTGCTAGGAGCCAAATCCAAAAATGTAAAAGTACACCCTCGCCACCAGTCAGTTCGTTTCTGAGGAGCTTGGCAATGTCTCAGGTGTAATGGACCTGGCATTGAGCCAAGCTTTGAATTCTGCAATGTCCGTTACGACGCAATACGTTATGTGTTGTTGAGGTCGTTGATTAGGAAATTAATGTCTGACTTTTCTTTCTTCTGTGGCGGCATCTGCGTTGCTCGTAAATATGAGTAAAGGAGGCGAGTGTTTCTCTTTTCGCGCAGGAAAATGCCTGACCTAGGCGTGAAGCCGAAATAGAGAGCTCTGACTTACCTTACTGACGTCAATGATTTATTTATTTTTTAATTTACGTATTTTATTATGTATTATGGATGTTACGTAACTAATAAGATTTCCATATTTCCCAAATCAGCGTAAGCTCTCACTGAATCAAGAAACTGCATTCTGTTGAGAGCTTTCTTTTCTTAGCGTGACTTGGCTGTGAAGAGAATGTCGCACTGCGGTAGTGCTGGCCAGGAGGCCAGTTAAGATAAAGCGGGGGTTGCTAACAGGCCGTTGCAGAATCCCGCCTTATTTATCCAGAATTGGAGCAGCTAGATTAGTCGACTGGCGGAGTTTCATGCATGTGTACATACGAACGCAAACTTAAATAAGTGGATACATTCAACGAAACTTGCTTCGCTTGGGGAAGTTAGTCGTTCGGTTTGTTTGCATACTCGCATGTCCTCTCACTTCCGCAAGAATTAAAAAATCTGATCAACAAATCTTCGTATAACCTTACCTCGTTGAGTGTCTCGCCATTACATATTTCAATCGCACGCCATAAGTATCAGCTGGCCTACAACACGCCTTTCCCGTACCTACGCGATCTATCCCAAGCGACCTTACTGCTAAACTCAACTGTTCTGATCCCAACGTGGTTCATCTCAAAGGATCGCCATTCAATCCTCGGTTTTCGACCTTGCTTTGCTTTTGCTTGCCAAAACTCCATGGGAAAACCAATTTTCTGTCTCCATTTATGAAGGACGATGCATTGTCTGGGTCCAGTAGAGACGATTAATTTCAATGGCGGCATTTAAGCGGAGTAACCTGAATTCTCGTTTGCACACGTTGAGCGCTAATGACCGGGACAATGCCAGATGACCCATCTGTCACCCTCGGACAATGATTTCTCTATTCCCAGCTTAGTACGTCGGAAGATCGTCGTTGTGATTTTGTTTTTTTGCTGCAGTTGAGATGCGGTTTTCAGTTATTGCGGCAGGCTTAATGATCTAAATTTGTATCCAGCATGACGATAGTTTGAAAGAGTTGGTGCGGACATAGAAGTCAGAAACAAAGATTTATCTAGACCAGGGGGCTCCAAACTTTTCACCCCGAGGGCCGCATTAGCGGACATACATCGCCATGGGGGCCGGATGCAGAGTCAAGGTCCGATAAAGTATAATCAAAAAAGCTACGCAATATGATAAAAAAGATTTTTCTTACAAGTAAACGAAGGACACTGAATGTCCGCCATTATTTTCAATAGAATAATAAAATATTGAGAAAAAAAAAGCTTGATGCCAAATCCATTTTTAACTTTTAAAGAGAATTCTTGCGCCTGCCTAGTTGGATTGCCACGTAACAGTTTCCAACAGCTTTGTGCGATACGCCCTGTCACCTCTCTATTAGGCAAGCGTGTGCTAGCACATACACACGCACACGGCCTACTAGCGGGTCGGTCGCCCCAAGTTCATACAGACACCTCTAGATGCCCTCCGAGTGTCTGCTACCTGAGGTCTTTGCACCTTGACTTAGTCGGGCTTGCAAGAGACAAGAAACAAGTTTCCAATAACCTATTTATAAGCTGTCTTAGTTTGTGTCTCCCTTACATACATACATACATACATACATACATACATACATACATACATACATACATACATACATACATACATACATAC
>QQSS02203947.1:0-11913 GCA_003687565.2 Craspedacusta sowerbii
ATATATATATATATATATATGCGACTTACGATATGTTTTACCTATTTTATTGTAACACTTGCCATTATGGCACCAGCAACATTGTTTTTGGCGTGCATGCGTTATGGTTGATCCTTTTGCATTGATCTCTCTATGCCTGCATCTTGCCTAGACCTGAAAGTTGCTTAATCAACTTTCTGTTCTACTCCGGAATTAATTTGTTATTTAAATGAGATTTAGACGTCTTGCGTATCTCTTCGAATTTCGCTGCATCGAACTTTATCCGCTTAAAATTATCATTTCATCTTTGTTGGAGGAAAGGACTGATTGTGGGCCCCTCGTTTGTACCTCGCTGTGCTAAGCACGCACAAGTATGAACTCTGTTAAGATTTACTTACCTAGCGCTGTACAAATCGTAGTGGTAGCGTCCTATAGCGTGTTATGTCTGGCTAAGAGAGCACCTCCTTACCGTGTAGATGCTCAAGCGCTATGCTTCAGTGTTTCTGTTATTTGATGCTGCGTGCAATCCTTTATCGTGAGTTTTGCTGCCAGATAGCATCACCCTTCGCCTTTCTGTATAGCCTTTCTACTCGTTTCCCCTTGTTGTTCTTGTCGCGTGCCTGTATACTTTTTTAAACATATTATTGATAATTGCATTTACGTACTTTATGGACAGTAGTTTGCCATTTGCGTTCAGTGCCGGCTCCAAACGTGTTTGTTCAAGTGAATCCAATCAAGTTGACTTTCGATCCCGTCACGTGTGTTTGGCTGAACCGTTTCGCTCAGAGCGTCATATCTGGTCTGGTATGTGAGGCCCTGGTTGCTTTGTAGTGATTCTATTAGAATTATGCCAGAAATATGAATTGATTTCAATATGGAATTTGTGTTGGATAGGTGTTGTAAGTGAGCTTGTAAGCTTCTTGCTGCAGTGGTTCACTTGCTGGTTTACTTAGAAGAGATTGGGCTTCTGACAGTCGCGCAAATCATTACCGCAACTCTTCAAGTGTAAAGCTTAACAATGGCGAATGGTGCTAAGGGCGTTAGTGATTTGTTTTTTTTTTCTGTGCAGGCGTGGACGAAAGATTTCATTCAGCGTGAGCCAGGCTTCGCTGATCACGTGGATGTTCGCTTAGAAGCCCTCCTTCCAAAGGTAAGTTCGTATGTAAATGATTTCTTACCTCCACAACTCTATGACTTCTTGGCTTCAGCTAATTGCTTGTGTCCTTTATTGTGACGGGCTTATGTTAGTCAGTAGCAATAACAGCTAATGGGCTTGTCATTGTCCCTTTTGTATATGCATCCCGCCTATTTAGATAGGTTTAATTTTGTTGTGACTTTTCTCTTTGCTGGTGTATCTCGATTTCATCGGTAAATATATCTTGAGTTTCATATCTCAACTTATTGGTGACTCTGCTAGATATCGGTTTAGACATTGAAGTTTTTACATTTAAGGTGCGTCTCCATAGCCCCGTAACACACTGATATTGAGCGGATTGAACTTATTTGAATGTGCAATGTTCGCAAACGTAACCAAGTCGAAGTGGGAGCTCCTCTGGGTGTAGCCAAATTTTTCTTCCCCGCGTGAAGTGCGGTTTAAGAACGCTTTCTAGCCCTATTTATAATGGCAAGCACTCCCGCTTATGGCGCGTGTTCGCGCGGTATCCAGGAAAATGCAATTGAGCGGCATTATTTTCGCTGGAGCACCAATGCGTGGTGCTTTATTATGTTGCGCCATAATAGCCGGTGCAGCGTTTCTATGGCTCCATTTTTTTTTTGCATGGTGCTTGAGAAGTTGGCGCTGAATCGGGCGCTTACCATTGAGGAGCTCGCGACTGGTATAATTTCTGCTCTTGCTTGTTTGTGTTTGTTTGCTTGAATTTCGTGATTTGACGCTGCAACCAGCAAGTTTTTTATTTAGTCTGATTATTTCCTACTTTATAGATAGTTATTCCGGTCGGCGTAAAGGGAGAGGCGTTGCCTCACAAAGAGGACCGGCCCAATGCGCTTCAGCTGCAGATATCGCAGGCTGTCGTTTCTAACTGTCGCGTTGGCTCGCATTGTTCGCAAGCCGATTTGTTGAACGACCTTCCGAAATTTATAAGCTGTCGCTCTTACGCCGACCAGACTTGTTTTCCCAACTTGTCCACGGACTTGAGTCCTCATCCGAACGGTGTTTGGCTGAATGACTACAGTGTGAATTATCAGCAGCTCCAAAATCTGACTAAGCGAGATCGAGATCTGGCTGCGCGCCTCCAGCGCGACAACAATATGCCGCGCGAAGTCTGGTGCGTTTGGTGCGACCAGATGTGGATTGATTTCTTAGGTGTTGAAAAAGCAGGGGGTCGGCCGATTACGTTTGTAGACGCTGTGCCTGTTAGATTGTGGATGTGTCAAGAGGTGCCTTACACTCCTGCTGAAGCAGTACCACTCAGTCCTACGCGATCCGAGGCAAGCCTGGAAGTGACTGCGTCGGCTTCAGAAATTGGTAAAGATGACTGCAAAGAACGGATCTTGCCGCGTTCGACGCATCACAGAAGCGATTTATTGATAGGAAATGGTCATGTACATCACCGTTCTAAAAGCTCAGTTGATTCCTTTGTTTCGAGCCCGTCATTGCAAGTCGAAAATGTACCGTCTCTTCCGCGTTCGCTGCTGAGTTCCAATTCTGCCATATCAAGCACATCTACGTCGGGTGCCGACGTTTTTGTCTACGAAGACAACCAAGGGCCCGCTGCCGACTCCAGTTTGTGTTTGCGAGTGAGCCACTCAGACAGCGATTTGTGTGCCAGGACCGTTTTGGAAGTGAAGATCGGCGCCAGTTTGCAAGATTTGGTAGCCCCAAGCGGGGATTATGCCTGTGGTGGGCCTCCCCCTCCGTATTCTTCGTCATCTGATGAACTAGCGAGCGGTTCTTACGCTGGCTCGCATAGCTCGTCGGTAGCATCGTTGCCGCCTCCGTATGAACCGTTGCAGAATGCGGAAGACCTGGAGTGCGAGTGTGAACCGGCCGGCTCTTCGCCTGTAGAAACACATAGTGCGTCGCAAGCTGTGCTGCTGTGCATCTCCAAGTCGTTGCAGATCCAGCTCGATCACTTTCAGCTGTTGTTCTTGCTGCGCATGATGGAAATGATGAGCGACATGAGCTGTAGGATCAAGGAAGACTCCGATCTAGCTGCCAAAGACACTTCAAACTGTCGAGAGATTCAGCGCGAGGAGTCAATGATCTTGAACGTAAGTTTGCCTGGTGCAGACGTAGATTTAATACTGCCACCGTGTGTTGGCATCGATGAAATACAGCGTTTGAGTTTTACCGATAGAGTTAAATTAAACAAGTGCAAGGCAGACTTGGACGTTTCGGACACAGCTATTATGGAAGAGGAGTTTGTACGTGCGAATGGCTTGCCTGTTCATCTTCCGCGTAGAGCTGAAATAGCACCAAACGAATCTGCACCGGAAAGCCTGCTTGATTTATGTAGTGCTGATCCCCAATCTGGTGACTTGTGTGCGCCAGTACGCGTGACTAGTGCAAGTCATATCTCCGATGGCAGATCAATTACTTCGGCAATTGCGAGTACTGCAAGTGTTGGTGTAAAAGAATCAGTAGAAGAAAAGTGTGTGGACCTTAGCAAAGTTGAAGCTGTTGAGGGGTGTAAGTCGAACTCGTTTTCTCAGCCTGATCCTGAGTCGTGCGGTGCGCCCGAAGCTATCCACCAATATCCGGCCGGAATTTCAGACTTCGATCGCTCGCTCCATCTTTCTGCCCCGGATAATTTTGAGCCTTGCAGGACTTCCTCGTCCACGAATACGATACAGGTCGAGATGGTTCACTCTGGCGTTCAAGTTGGAAGTCCTGCTATAAACGGCGGGGAGAAACCGCGGCCGGAGGACGAGTTGATATCCATTGTGCGCGTCAGGGCCGGGAGGGTGCTAGTGGGTGTCAGCAGTTTGGGTGACGACTCCAGTGTGAAAGTTGTTGCCGATAGTCTGGAACTTTTTGAGCTTGGAAACATGAAATACGGGAAAGTTCTCGATCCCAGAGGGTCGATTGTGGAGGCCCACGGTGGTGCTGAACCCCCCATCGATGTGGCGAATGCTTACGACAATACTAGCGTTCTGCGACTACGCCTTGAGTCTGGACCGAAGGCTGAAACTCTAGCTCCCGGCGCCGGTGATTTAGGCTACGCGCACATCAAAGTTGACTCCCTCAATGCCTCTCTTCTAATGTCGTCTATGGATAATCTGGGTCAATTCGCAGAGGACGAGTTTGTTTTGCCAACGATGCCATTCCTAGTGGAACTGACGAACTCTTGCGTTGCTTTATATGACGACAAACCACGTCGATACTTATCGTCCATCAAAATGCCGCCGTTGCAAGTGTTGATAAGTGATTTGACGATTCATCGCGACGCTAATGGACTGATGACGTTGCGTCAAGGTGCTCAGGAAGCTGCGTCCATTCATGAACAGAATGCCACTCTAAGTGGCGCATATACGTTAAGCGAGAATGAGGTGGATAGCGCTGAGTCCTTTTCCGAGAAGGGAGCTAGAAGCCGCGATGCTACTAGGCAAAGTGGAAGCATGGTGTCGTCGGACGATACCCTTGGTCGGCACGTGGATGCTGTTATCTCAGAGAACAACCGCCTTGTGGAGGACTTAAAGGTGTTGAACGCCCGTGTCACCGGACTGCACGGTGAGCGTGAGGCACTCCTCAAGGTGATAGATAAGCTTCAGCAAGAGTTGATGTGGTCGAATCGAGAAATCGACGAGCTGCATCAGCGGATGAGATCCGTCTCGCTCTCGTCCAAGGCACGCAGAAGCGATCGATATTAGAGCATGCCGTGAGGAACCATAAGGGCACCGTCCTGGTGGATATTTTTCTTTGAAGCTTTCTGTGAAGCTTTTGTTTCGCATGAGCCTTTGATGCTGAGGTTTCAATTATTTTTAATGCTGATCATGAAGTGTCGTGTGCGTTTTTTAAAATACGTTAGCTAAGTTTTAGCTAGTTGTTTTTTTATTTTCTATGTGCCATTCATTGTTGTGTTTTCTTAGTGTTTGGTTCCTGTTTCGGTAATTCTTCTAGTTAGTTTATTGGTATTTGCGTTGCAAAGAGATGATAGCCAAATCAGACTGTATGCGTAAATAGCTGCGATTGGGTTGTCGGCGTTCTGGATTTTTCCGCTTGGGTCTTTTCTATGATTTTCAATTAACTTTATTTAAAATTGCTGAGTTGTTAGTGTTTCTGATTCCGAGATTTTGAGTTCCGTGCAGTTGATTCGTGAAGCTTGCCTGCGGCAAGGAAATGGAAAGCCCAAACTCCGAACGAGACGGCGAGTGAAAGCTCGAAGATCCACCTGGTCTATTTTCGAATGTGATAGGCGTGTTCGTCGATGGTGGGTACACCTTGCGACAATGTTTTGCAGTTCTTGGTGCGTACTAAGCTACGTCGCGCGTGCGTATGGAATATGGAATCAGAAATGCGTGAGTATGTGGAGGGAACGCTAAATGAACACAACGGTAGCGGGATAATACTCAGTAAAGTGCCGGGCGTTCGTTAAAGCAATATTTCAAACGTATCCACCACCTCTGTAGCCGGGGTGTCGCACACCCGTAACGGGCTGTCCACTCATCGCGTAGCGGCTATCATCTTCATGGTCTACTGTGATCAGCTCTTGCGTGCTGCGATTGGCGTCGAGTTCCTTGGCCTTGTTTCTATCACTGGTTTTATTGCTGGTTGGCTACATGTGAACGAGGCTGCATTGTCGCCTAGCACGATTGGCCATTCAGGCCACGCCATTGAGTTGTAAATGTGGAGCGAACGATGCAGGTCTTTCGCGGGAGGTTCGCCCGAAGTGGTTGGGAACTTAGGGTTTGGCTGGAAAGCGAACGTGCTTGATGACAACTTGCACAAAGCGTACTGACGTGTTTCTATGCATCCCTGCGAAGTGTCCTTAATAAGTTCTTAAAGTTGTCCGTCCTTATGTCTGCAACACCAAGCGTATGGCAGGTGTTTCGCATGCTACGTTTTAATATGGCAGGATTTGTCAACAAGACTAGTGCGACTGTGGTCCTTCAAGCTATTCGGTTGTTGCAGAAAGCTTTCAGTTTGGCCTGCTCAAATACATTGATAAAAGGCATCTTTTTTGTTGCATAGTGTTCGTTTGTTTGTAACTTTGCATGATCAACATTTTATTTGCCGATATTTTGTGGTGATCGGAGATCTCAGGTGTGGCTACGTTTCTTGAGACTGATTTTTAATTGCTCCATTCACGCTTGTGGTTTATACATCGATTTCTCCGCCAACGGCTATGTTTGTAAATATGCCTGAGCCACGAATCGGAGTTGGGTTAGGTAAGTTGTGAGTTTAGCTCCTTTATTGTGGTAGCATCGTGTATCGCCGATTTTCGGAGCGGCAATATCGGCATGCGGTATCCGTTTGGTTAAAGTGGCTTCTCACAAAGCTGCGACTTCAATGGTCGCAGTGCGCTTGCGCTAATGGCAAGTGCGCGATCGACCGCGCGACTGGACGCGACAATACGTCCGAGAGTGTTATGACCATCGCACGACGGGTATTTGGACCAGGAAAACTAATCGTTGGTCATACGCATCTTCGAGTTGTAGACATGGTTGTACTAGGCAGGAGTAATCTGCAATCTTTGTGACGGGCTTGCCTTGTGCGGTTTGCGCACTTTCCTTAGGCTTATCGAATTCTTATTAGGGTTGCAAAAATTTATAAGTCATTGTTAAAGATTTATAATGAACCGATTAATTATTGGTAGAAGAATAAAAAAAAAGGGTCTGCACAAAATGTTCTGTCATTTCTTTCTGGTTATTCGTGATTTGGTGGTCTACAGCTTGCCGTTGCTGAATCGCACGAACGTTAATCCATTAGGGTGACTTTTTACGAGCCAGGTAAGTTCCTCGAGTAAGTTCTTATCTGCATAAAAGTTAACATTTCGTTTGTGATGTTTCTGAGTATTAGGCCATGCGTTTGCTCATAACACATGTGCTTACACACGTATGCCTCAAAACAGCATGTCATTACGGACAACATTCAAGGAAGGAAGCAGAGCAGAACTAAACCAAGAACAGATTTCTTTCACTCTCAATATCAACTTTGACCCTTGCGCTTCTTAAATTTGAAAGTTTTTAGAGGATCCTCCTTTTGCTGCCTGCCTCTCTTGTTAGGCTGCACGGCTCTGCCGAAATTCTTACGCTTTCGATTCGGCTTCAGCATGACATGCTTTAGCGGCTCTGGCACCAGGTAATCAGGCACGTGCTTGAGCTCCGGCCTCTGCGACGCGGGTGCAAGAACTTTGTCATGCCGCAGAACTTTCAAGTCCTTCGGATTATCAACAAAGTAAGACTTAAGCTTTTCAGATGCAAATATTTCACCCTTGATTTCCTTTAGGCGAGCCTCCTTGACTTTCACCTTCGTTATAGAGGCCACCGCATCGACAACGCGATAGCGGAATCCTTCCACTTGCTCCATTTTGAAGTTATAAGGCTTCAGGACGGAGCTTTCTGACGCGGGACCAAGCCTTGTTTCCACTGATTTCATTACCTGTTTGTCGTTCTGACTGGCCACCAGGGACAAAGAAGTCCCCGTGCTGCTTCCACGGGCAGTTCTTCCTACACGATGCACGTACGCATCGACTGAGGTTGGGAAGTCAAAATTTAAAACATTGTCCACCTCTTGGAAGTCAATACCCCTGGAAACACTAAATTCTGCGTCCTTGCCCTTTTTCTTGCGACGTTTCGGAGTTGCATGCTTTACAGTCTTAGATTCGGAAGCAATAGCAGCGGATTCATCAGTAGCAATCACTACGTCATAAACCCCACGGTTGAACTCCTCAACAATGTGTATCCTGGAGTTGAGAGGCAACTCGGAGTTCAGTACACAACTTTTTATGTAGAACTGCTCGAGGAACAGCTTTAGCCGATAGCATCGATCGAGAGTATTCACAAAAATTAGAGTCTTTCCTCTGACAAGGTTGAGTTTCAACAAAGAGTAAATTATCAGAAACTTGTCGGCTGCTTCGCAGTTTACAACATACTGCGTCAATCGATCAGACTCGGGCAGGTCAGACTCTTTCAGTTTCAAAGCTATTGGATTGTGAAGGACCAGGCTTCGGAGCGAGTTCACGTCTTCGCTGATCGTAGCTGATACAAGAATCGCTTGATAGATGCTAGGAAGGTGCGTCACTAGCTCACGAAGATCGTTCTCATAACCATAGGAAAACATCATGTCAGCTTCATCGATCACCAGATATTCCAGCGACGCCAGAGAAATGCTCTTGTTCTTTATATGGGCCAGAAGCTTGCTTGGAGTACTAATGACAAAATCACAATTTCCAGTCAGTGAAGCTGCATGCTGAACGCTGGAGTTTGCTAAATCTAGAGAAACAACTACTTTAGAGCAGTAAGAACAAAGCTCCGTGGCATTACGATACGCCTGTTTGCATAGCTCCTTTGACGGTGCCAGGACAAGTCCAGTCAAGGACCGAACTGAATTTTGAGCGCCACTGTTGCGAGTGAGAATTTTATTTAACAGAGGCAACAGGTAAGCTGCTGTTTTTCCGGAGCCCGTCTTAGCCCGAATAATGACATCCTTCCCATGTAGACCCAAAGGTATAGCCTCAATCTGCACATTACTTGGTGATTGCCAACCAAGCGTAGTAATTGCCTTTAACAAGCGCTCGTCTATGTTAAGGTCGGAAAAAGACTTTCCCGCCATATCTACGTGCACGTGTCTATAAAAATAAAAAGCAAGGGATTGGTCCTGCATGAAACCAGCTATACAACACAAAAAAGAAGGCATCAACACAACGTAGGTCAGTGCAATATTCTTGATCTATATTCCCGCATCCCTAACTCAAGTATCAATTGTGATTAAAAGATGAACCACATGTACAAATGTAGTCCCAGACTATTTAATTCAGCTGCATAACTTTACATTCATCAAAAGAATACCAGAGTAAATCTAAAGTTAAGGTCCAATGTGGTACAACACATAGGAAATCTTAGTACACAGGAAACGAAAGCACAAAAATTATCTCTAGTTATATAACAAGTCAAAAAGTTGATTGACTAGCGCAAAGCTTGATAGCAAGCTCCTGGCTAGCTTTGCCGCATATCGACATATTCAGCACATGAAAACGTGCAAAAATGATAACGGAAAATTTCAAACAAGCCAAGTACAGGCATTGCATAAATATACAAAGCTCATATTGGAGACCTCAGCTCTTGAATATGCTAATCATCATCACATTGTTTTTAATCACGCATGCCTAAAAACCTATAGCAGCTAAATAACTTGTCGACATCATTTACGTACAACCAATTCTCTCAGAAAAATTCTACAACTTGTCTCTGCTTAGTAACGATAGATTTTTGCTTTGTGTTGCAAAGGCTATAGTAGGATTATTATCTGCACATAAAGCATGCAGATAGTCACATCTGCAAAAGCATATACAACATATTGCTAAAAAGCGCCAAGGATCCTACAATATCTTTCCTTGCCATTCTACAAGAAAAAAAAGTCTTGTTCAAATTCCTTTTACATAAGTCCTACACAGCAAAGTTTAATCCATCTGTTGTGTCTCTAGAATTTTCACCGCCTAAAATGACTTTGCAGTTTCAAATTAATAAGAGAACCCCATCTGAGCTTTGAAGGACACCAAATAATCCCCTTACCCTGCTGGTTCAGCACATAACCTCCACACACCAATTCATCACAGGGCTACACTCAGTAGCTCACTCAGCTAATGCTTAAGTCCAAGAGAGGAATACCAAAACTTATTCTTTGATAACTTATTAAATCACTCCCTTGAACACTCCAAAAATCCAAAGCATTCTGTATATTCATGAATTTGGTAGCAAAAGATGTCACAATTTGATATAGCATATTAGAATCCTTTTATAAAACATTAAAATTTCATACACAATTTATTTACTTCTATGGAATACAGTGCCAGGCCGCCAGAACCATCAGGGCTACAGCTCCTAGTATAGTTATTTGCCATGTGGTTGAACTCTACCTATTTTACTACAATTGGTCTACAGAATCCGAGGTCTCGAAATGTCACAATAAAAACTGAGCACAAGGTGCATTAAAAGATTCTCCATGTCAAAGGCTTAATTGCTAGCCACCTCTGCAATCATTCCAAAACCTGGATTATAATCAAAACCACTCAGCCTGTCTCCTTTGGATGTCTATTTATTTCAGAGCACCTTCAACACAGAGGGGAGTGTCTGCCTTATCACTTTCAACACAGTTTATTGTAAAAATAGAGGCATATTAGCATTCTCTATGGAATTACCATACCGTATGACCATAGTTTAAAATTTATTTTATTTCCTGGCACAACGTGAGAGGAGTGTCTGCCTTATCACTTTCAACACTGTTTATTGTAAAAATAGAGGCATATTAGCATTCTCTATTGAATTACCATACTGCATGACCATACTTTAAATTTTATTTTATTTCCTGGCTCGCGTTTCTTTTATACGACATGAAATATGGCTTCCTGCACTTGAAGCATAAAACTTAAATTAAAATTCAACAGAAATAGAAATTGGTTCTTCTTAAACTTGAACCTACTTACTCCAAGTATTCATGTTGAAATCCTACAGTTGATCATATAGTAATCCTATAGTGAAATCCTACTTGGAGTTCATAACGGGACTCCAAGCAGTTCCTTGGCCAGTTAAGACTCCAAGCAAAGGTCTCTGACAGGTCCCCTTTGCCAGGACGAAACTTACAAAAGGCTAGCCATTTGAAATCCTACAACTTAGGATTTCCATAATCTTCCAGTTTAGGTTGCTATATTAATTCGCACATGCCAGCAGCCTTTGGCAGGCATGCTAGCCAAGAGTAGCAAAATATGTTGGATTTAGTGATACATTAAATGACGAATAATAGTCAATATGACACAATTAACGTCAATAGGATAAGCCCCAGGACTGCGACTGCTGGCATTTAGGGTTAGGTGTCACAGGTTAGCAACCTTAACTGGAAGATTGCCAGGAATTCTATCCTACATGTTGCTCCTCTTAGTCGCTCACATCATGATGGTGTCTGCATTAGCCTAAGTTCATTGGACTATTTCAGAAATATAGCGTCTCTGCCACAGTTAACAAAATACAAACAGCATGCATAAAAAATCTGTAACTACCAATATGAGCATCCTAACAATGCCGCAAACGCTTCGTTAACCAATCACTAGCCACAAGCTCTTCTTACAAAAGCATTAACGTGATACTGAACATACAGGATGGCAGATCTACATGATAACATAGACTGATGTAGAAGCTAAAAGTTAGGAATGTGACGGTTCAACCTTACTCACGCGTACTGATAGAATTGCAATTAGCCGAGCACGGCACGGGCACGGTTTCTGCATAAAAACTCTACGCAAAAGCGAAACGAAGTGATTATTCGCAGTCGACTGCGATTAGCATTGAGTGTTATTCGCAGTCGGTCACATGACAGGTGACCTGGGAATAGCAGTGTTATTCGCAGTCGGGAATAGCAGTCAGCCTCGTGACAAAATGGCGTTGCAACAAGGTGCTATGTTTTCCAGCTTGCGGGACTTCGAATCTGCCCTGCATCAACACGAGGAAGAACTCGGGGTGCTGTACGTAAGAAGTAGTTCAAAACTGGTAAGAGCTGTTTATTCTTTTACAGGTTTAGTGATTTTTTCATGGAAAATCTCTTGTTGCCGTGCAGCGACCGAAAGTCTCTAAATATTTTCTCGATGTTTTACGTTTGTAGTTAAAGAAGGACTCCAAGTTTTGGTCTCTTGCAGAACCTTTAAAACTGGCTGCTCAGCTGTCATTCGTATCAGTTCGATGGAGGAAGGCGCATCCTGTTTTCTTAAGGTCTCCACCTGCAACCTTGTGCATAATGGTCATCCTACTGGAGGGCAGGTATGT
>QQSS02203958.1:0-24541 GCA_003687565.2 Craspedacusta sowerbii
CATACATACATACATACATACATACATACATACATACATACATACATACATACATACATACATACATACATATATACGTACATGCGTAGATGCATGCAAACTGGCATACATGCATACCTGTCCACTTAAATGTGTATGGCAGTTCCACAACCCCGTTGATGATTGGCCAAAGTGGTACATCTAAGACACTTGTGTGGCCGCAGTGAAGAATTTTCGTTTTGCTGTTGTTATTCCCAGGCACGATATCGCCTTGCGCAAGGTTGGTCGCTGAAGAGACAATCGTAGAATGGTACTTATGTGTCAGTTCTAACAAGGTCACCTTGCTGGGACATTTACTTTCATTGTGAGACTAATTTTCACAAGTATTGATTTGAATGTAAAAATCAGTGGAATTTATTTAAATGAGTAAATTTATATAGATTAAATTTATGAAATAACTGTCATGAACTTCTGTTGCCACCCATTTTTGCCCTTGCGAATTCGGCTTCTCGATCTTAGGAAATTAGTCTCCCACAATAAATGTTGCAAATTTTTTCATTGGAAGAAAATAATGCTTTCATTGTCAATTTTCGAAGCGAACAGTATTTTTGGGATGAAGCAATGATGATGAAGACTTTATTTACACGCTTGTGTGCGAGACAGGTAAATTATCAACCTAGAAGATGGCTGAGCCGAATCTTTTAAGTGGAACATCTGTTTGAACTGGTGCAATGCAATTGAAAAGGAAACCATGTATATCTAGTTCGGGTATAAATTTAAGTGAATCAGAAGCACCGGGAGGGAGTAAGTAACAAGCATGTACGGTAGTAAATTTTAAGCATGTGCGGGAGTTACGAAGACGAAAACTTGGGAGCTAATCCGCAGCAATAAGGGAGTAATTCAGATGCAAGGACGGGATTTAAACAGCATGACAGCAACATTAAGTCAGAAACTTGGAACCAGGCAGTTCCCTAATCGCCATTGATTATTAAAATAAGTGAGTCTGTTTTCTGGAGATATATATACAATGTAGGAATAACTTTTAATGCCCCCCCCCCCCCCATGGTTTATGAACGACGATTTCTATTGCTGAAGGATACTTTGTGGCGTACGGATGTCTGCCGCTTAGACTTTTTCAGAGCTGCTATACAACTACACTGAAATCACAGTGTGCGTTGTTCCTTCTAACCCTCGCTTGGTAAAACCTTCAGAAAGTGCTGCTGTAAATGCAAACAGTTTGACGTAAGAAGAACTGGCACTAAACTTCACAAGTAAACGTTCGATAAGCAATTCTAAATATTTTCCTGCATAGCTTCGACTCTATTTTATTCTAGAAGAGGCCTGTATTTTCACGCTCACCTTTCTTGTTCAGGTCCATAATCTTTTGCATGACATCGTTTCCTTTTGCGGTCTTAAGTGCTGCAGAAGAGAAACCTCAGCCATTACGACGATCATTACATGTTCATTGGTCAGTCGTTACGCTACAAACAAGCTCCTATGCGCAATGTCTGGGAAACAGTGCACAAAATACACAAGGACACACGAAAACTTCATTTCAACCAATATTTAGACTTCTGTACAGACACTATTTGCATTATTAGAGGGAACTATTCTCGCACTTCAGTCAACGAGCATTAAGCAGCCTTCAATTGGAGGGGTACTACTGCAATATCATCGACTTACAAATATGCTGGTACTTGTAAGAACTTGAAACTTTTAAAACTAACAAGTATGGTAAAATATCAATGCTCGCCATGATTTCTATTTCAGACTGACACATGACGTTCATCCCGAAGTTATGTTCATAAACTAAATTAATTTTATCTTGCCATATTTTTTGTGCTTTGTTGGCACTACAACCTTTTTATCAGAAGATTTCAGAGGCAATTGCAAAGAGGACAAAATAGGAGAAGAAATGTATAGATTACCCAGAATAACTCCTCAAATCTAGCGTTACAATGCCATCGAAAAACGCATTGTCAGGAATACGCGTAAGGATTGATGATTTTTTGCAATTATTTTGTAGGGAATGCTGTATAGCAAAGTAGCAGAACTCAAGCTAGTACTGTATCCAATTTTAGGTATTAAGAATGCGAGAAACTGCTCAACGCTTACACACGTTAAATTTGGAAGAAATCTGCTGCGACCTAACTCACCTCTCTTGTTTAAGTTCGTCTTTGACTTCATAGCATATTCACTTCTCCAAGACGGAAAGGCTAAGTACGAAAAATAAATAACATTTTACTATCAACAAAACTAGACCGGCAACCATCCTCGTTGCTTCGTGGGCACAGATTACATCGTTCGCTTCATCTATAATATTCGATCAAGCGGTATTAAAGCACTAACTATTAATAAATAAAGGCTTGCTTTTTTGGAAATAAAAATTTTCCATCCATCGAACCAATAAGTTGCAATAGTTATCAAAACGTTTATTTTTGATAACGGATACCGTCTAAAAGGATATCAAGCTACCGTTTACTCCTCAGTAAGAGGTTCATTGCAATTGGTCTGATATGACGTAATCTCGCGGCAGCTGTGCTTACAAGATGGCGATCGTTATGCAGTCATTACTGATGAACAAGCTTTGGCTAGCACGTTATTTATTTACTTATTTATTTTTCGACTTCGTCCGACAGTAACCCAAACCCAAACTCTAACCTTAATACTAACCTTTACCCTACCCTAACCCTTTCCTTAACAAGCTCAAGCAGTTCTCAAGCAATGGAAATTTTCTATGAAATAAAAAAAAATTATTCGAAGACAATTAATTTAAGTATCCTGGCATGCAGTCGCAGCCATATTGACCTTCGTGGCATGTCGGCATGATCAATCACAGATTGAGGAGTGATTGGTAGCTTTAGGTACTTAGTGAGTTGCAGGCCAGGGGATATCAAATTGAAACTGCTTCAGCAGCAAATTTTACTAGAAACAAGGCCTGAAAAGATATATGAACATGCGCATAAGTATACCACATACATCACAAACATGTATTATACATGACCATAGTATGCACATTTATATCAGCTCATACGCATATAAATATATACAGCTAACATGCATTTTAAATAGTGTCCATTAAAGCCTTAGACTCACGGGCTCTTCTTTTGCTCGACACTTCCCGCACTTCGACGCTGAGAAGGAGGCACAGTACTACATATCCTATACTGGCTCCTTCCATAATTGAGATCTAAAGTTTAACACGACATATAAAATTGATGCTGAATGGTGGTTTGATTAGTGCCTTCCGTTTAAAAAGCTATTCGTATACAAATTAAAAGCTTGTGGCAATATTGAAAGAGCAATTTGGCAACTGAGTGTTCAGCTTCGGAGAACTTAGTGTTGACTAAGCAAGTTAACAAAGCACTTAAGTCATTTATCTCCATTTAGCTCAGTCTGAAATGTTATAGAGGAATAAGGTTACTGCTTCAATGACTTAATGACTATCAGGACGATGTCATCCCAGGCTTCACTTCGTACCTCCAACCATCAGCTGCGTGTGCCATTGAAGCATCTTATGTCGTTAAAGTTTTACAGTCATTTTTTACGGGTTTAGGCTTGTATGTTGTTGGTATTTCAATTAGAGTATTTTATCATGCATGTCTCGTACGTAGTAGTAATTTACATCGTTGCGTCACATGGGATTGGGTAGGTTGTTTTGCGTATCCCTACTCATTGTTATTTCCTTAAATTGTACTTTCCAATTTTAAAATAAATGTGCATCCAAAATTTACATAGTCAGTCTGTGAGGCAAAGACAACAAAAGTGGGACCAGTTGCGTTCTCTTCATTTTTTCTATGCCACACAATGCCTCGACCTACTTTTCTACATTAGGTGTTGAGACCAGGATTCGCACAGAGCTATAAATACATGGCTGGTAGCGCGACCAGCACATGCCAGCTACGAAATACCAATCAGTCGATTATCAGAACCTGCGCAAATTCTATTATCAACTAAAGCACCTGATCAACAACAAAGCTTATCAAGAACTGTCGGGAATGGGAGGCCAGGAAATGTATCTTGAGTTGTCAGAGAATTACATCGATAGATTTGCAGCAGAAGCTGATGAACTAGTAAACGATTTCAAATCCGCTCTGCATAATCTTCAACTCCTTGTTCGTGAAACAACCGTCGCAAATTGTTCTCCTCGAAAATGAAGATTTATATGATGACCGATACTGGTGCAGTGACAGGGACAGTTATTTCAGAGTTGAAAACGGTGTCATGCATGTCAGAAGCAACCGCTGAATAAACCAATCACGTTTCAAATTCCTATGTGGTATCTGTTATCGACTACATGGCTAGTGACAAAGCCAGTATTCATGATGCATGCAAGGTAGTGAGAGACTCGTCTGAGGAATGCGAATATTTTGTTGAGAGTTGCGATGCAAATATTGAGGAAATCGATGAAAGTAAATAAGGAATTCTAACTACATTATTAGCACACAAACTTAACAAAGAAATTGTCAAACTCTTCAGTTCTGCGTCAACTCCCTTATTTAACATTTCAATGCCAAAACCCACTCAGCCAAAAGGTCTTGCCTTAGTGATTGAGTTGCAATATTATGAGCATGTATGGGGAAGAATGCCATCACCGAAGAATACTGCGGAAGAAATTAATGAAGGGGCTTTAAACAACGACCTGCATATATGTTTGAAGATGGTCTCCCGCTGCATCCCACCTTTACGTTACCTAGACGACAAGACTATGCTGCACTAGATCAGTAATCAGCAAAGAGCGACAAGAAGACTCGACAACGTCATCGACCAATTACGAACAACAAGCAAAACACCTCCCGGTTGATGATGAATGCGATCACATGACGAAGAACGGCATCGCTATATGCTGCAATCTACTTGTTGTGCAGTCATTGTTTACGTGTTTGGCGCGTTTGTTATTGGCATTTTAATTACTGTTTTTAATATGCTTGTACTATCCGTAGTGGTAACGTAAGAACTTTACGTCATATGAGCGTCTCTTGGTTGGCAGGCGTAACTCTACTAGTTGCTATTTTATGAGCAGTCGATTTTTTTACTTGTATTTTAATTATGTGTTAGTTTTCAAATAAATGTGCATCCAAATCCAAAAGTATATACTCAGCTTTCAGTCTATAAACACCTAGGCAACAGCAGCAAGAATAACACAACGAGCCTTAGCAGTCAAAAATTCGGATAATCAGCTTCGGAATCGCAACATCGCTAGGTTGTAACTTGTGAAAAATTTGACTCGAACAAATTCGAACACGATAACTTAAAACGTAACGTAGAAGGACCCCTATAGCGCGTCGGAAATAATACCATAGGCACAATGTAGTGGATGATTATAAAACCTCCTGGAATAAAATGAAAATGGCATACGGAAACATAGGGCTAGATGGAATCGATGGCATAACGACATGGCGTGTTAACTTGAGGGAAAATCTAATTAAGAATTTTAGTAAAATCAATGCCGCGAAACTTAATAAAAAGGGATTAAATCAACGGAACAGAGCAGAAGTAAGCCGAAAATTTAAATGGCTTTTAAAAAAACACAGCGAAATTAAATATTCATGATCATATATCGATAAGTACGGTTGAATGTAAGTTATGTATATCCAAATGAAGTTGCTACTTCCCCAATATCAGTGATCTGACTTCCTAAACAGCTAGCATAAGATCCTGAATTAAATATCCTTTGCATCAAGAAATATTGGCTGTCAGCTTACCTTAAATCTCTGCGTGTTTTTTAATTATGCGTCTGAACTCATCATGCGGCATTAGATTTGCCCCAGGACTTCAAGCGCATCACACGCTTGCCTGCCCACGGCCACGTTTTCTGTAGTCGTCCCGACACCCAAGGTGAGTGACTTTCTAGACAGAAACTCTGTTTTTGCTGACGCAAGCTCACAGAAATGTGTACATAGGGCAAAGAGAATTGCGTATCTCTCTCTCTATCTCTCTCTCTCTCTCTCTCTCCATGCATTCCTCCTTCTCTTTACTTCTTTTCATCCATTTCTGTTTTCCTGCATCGCTCACTTTCGCGTGCCTTCTCTCCAGTCTCCTTCTCTCTCTGTCCCACTCTTGCTCTCTCTCTGTCTCTCTCTGTCTCTCTCTCTCTCTCTCTCTCTCGTCATCTAACTCAAAAATTTTCTCGTTTTTTTCGTCCTCTCTCTCTTTGCCTCGCTATCTCTCTATTTTTTTTTTTTTCTATTGCTCGATCTCAATGTTTTTCTTTCTTAGAATTGCATTCCTTGCTATTAGATCAAAGGAAGTTTTGTTAATTTTTAAAAAGTGCGCAAACACAATTCCTTGTTTGCTATGCACTTCATCAAAACTAGCCCCCTTTTCCTTTGTCCGACTTACGTTTGCGTTACTCATGAGTTAACCGTGGTTGCGTTCTTTCCCTGCTCAGGACCTCCTGATCGCCTAATTGCCTTGTTGCATCGTTCATCATGCAACGCGTCACGCAATTCGAGACGCACCCAGATAAGCTTGATAAATACGAAATGAAATTCGCAAATATTTGCAAGCAGTGATTAAAGTAATTTCGATGATAGAGATTTTATTGAATTTTTAATTCTATTGAACGAAATGAACTCTCTAGGTTTAAAAGAAGTTTATTGAGACAAAGGAAACCCTGAAGCTTGATGAAATCATTTGCTTGCAAAATGAAAGGTCTCTTCAACTCCTCGACGCCAGATTTTGTGTAAACTGCTATACATATGAGTACCGTGGTCACGAATGAGAGACTCAGCGATGTGTTTGTAACTGCAGTTATTCCAATCATACTCGTGAAATGATGGACCATGAATCATGAAACATGAAAAACGTGAATCATAATCATGAAAGAAAAGAACGACTGCGCATAGACGACCTTCTTGCTTAATAAGTTTATAATAGGCATTTCGGTAACAATTACCAGTGTAATAAAACGTGAAGCATACGAAGATTGTTCTCTAGAAAAAATGCAACATGGTCCGATTAAAGTTTTATTTTTGACCTTTGTAGGTTTTGATACAAAAATCAAAATGTAGCTTTGCATGAGTTCTGCATTAGAAGAGTACGGAGATGTACCTTGATGTGACTTGGAACTTTTTTATAAAGGCTCGAGAACAACCGTGGCAGCGGAAGGCATTTCCTCTCAAACACTAAGTCCTCTCCTGATTCAATCAAAATTCTACCGTTGGATATTTTGCGGTTTCTACTGTGGAATATAGTGCTATATGCGTATATGTGAGAAGGAGGTGTTCTCCTAGCCAAGGGGCCACTTCATCGTAAACTTCATAAACATTAATACTGTACATACTCGGATAGAGCAGCATGAAAATGTAGGGAAGGCAAGACGAAATTTTCTCATATTTATGTCCGGGATGGGAACAATAGAGATTTGGCACGACGAAACGCAAAATAGAGCTCAATGGGAGCATCCCAGACGGAATGGCAAGGTATTAGAGAGAAATATGGTACTTGCACGGGGTCGCACAATCAGGCAAATTCTTCATCAGCTGATGCTCAACTGAAATCAAGTCTGCATCGTAGCTCAATGTAAATAAAAAAAGAATGTTGGAAAATTTATAAAAATAAAAATAATACCTAAGCGACCCACAACTGCCAGGCAACGACGCAACATAGAAATAAATGTAAACGAAGGATGTCGTTGTCAACACGCAAAGCTACGATTGCATATTTGACTCCGCTCGATGCAAGCCTTACATGGTCGTAAGGGTCGTGTAGTGCGATCAAAATTAGGACCTCAATCGTATGCAGCCATAAGTAAAGTTTTGATCTCCTTCTTGAAGGGGCTTTTTGATATCAATATTTAGGTCTACAAGTTGATTATATGTGCGCACCCCTTTAAATTTGATGTTATTTTTACCATACAGCTCCGTACGTCGTGTTAGTAAAGCGAGCTTCTCAGGAAAAATCCGCCCCTAACCCTGAGAATCCGAATACAATCTAAGTCGACTCAGATCCTGAGTCAGAGTTTAAATTTTAGGTGGTTTATCAGATGAGTAGATAGATGACACAGAAGAGGTCGCGAATGAAGGATCTACCGCCTCTGCTGATAAGCTTGTTGGTATCTTTCGTTCTCATTCAAATTTGGTATCAGCAATTTTTGTATTTAAGAAAATCAATTCATGTAAATCAATCAAATTGCATTAAATTTTTTCTATTAGTATTATGTTTATGTTTAGAAATGGTCTGCATCAGGCATGAAGATCTGATGAATGCAATGCTGCTGTGCCTGCTCGGTATAAAGTTGGAATTGAAACGCATGCTGTCATCTGGAAAACGACTTGGGTAGATTTAAATGTTGTTGCTCTCTCAAGGTACACTGTTCATCGGATTCCCAAAGATTGAAGAATTGAGAGACCTGTTCAGAGAAGATATCAAGGAGACTGCGAAAGAAGAATGAGGCACTCCTTATGATGGAACTTTAGCGAAGGATGTAGAGGAAGTAATGAAAATCACAGTAAAGGTAGAAGGAATCGCTGTTAGTGTCACCTCACTAGATTGGGGTAGAAATGACGATGTTCTGCATGGTTGTCTGCAGGCTATAAGTTCCAAAGTGTCTAATAAAGTTGAAAAAATACTGCAACTTTTTGCATACTATGAAATAGCAGACTAAGTACTTATGGTATGCTGTGATACGACGAGTTCAAATACCGGGAGGATTACTGGTTTCTTTCAACCATTCTAAGTTTCCCTCTTCAATGGCTCAAGTGTGAAAGGCATATGATGAAGGTTCACTTTTCACACTTGATGGAGGCCTTGACTGGACAAGAAACAAGGAGGCGCAGTATGCTGCAGCATTTCAAATCTACAAAAGATTTGGCCAGCCGTCAAGATGAAGTTGGCGAATTGGAGAAATTTCCAAATTCAACAAAGGATTCATTCGAATGAATTTCCTATATACAATATAGCAAAGGGTACCTTCAAATATGGAAGCCATGCTCTATATCTTCGGGCATCTTAACTGGGGCGACTATAGACAGCTATGCGAGGGTGTATGTTTACTATTGATGTGGAGATGTGCCCGGCTTTATGGTTCATCAGCCTGGTGTACGCTGTGAGGCCAGTTTTGTGGTCGGCCGAATCTGCATTCTCATCCTTCAGCTGACAAGCGATGTCACTAGTATCATGAATGACGAGAAGAAAGATGCCGCTAAGAAAGCATCGCTCTTGATGTTAATTTGTTTTACCCTATGGTTTCTCAAATTCTCCATTATCGGGAAGGCTCCTTCATTACTTTGAAGTGTTCAAGCAGGTATTTTCCATCAAGGAGGCATACCTAAGCTTGGAGCGGAATTACTTGAAAGAAAGAGGCACATGGTTATTGACGGAACAGCTAATTTTGCTTACTTGAGCTGACGAAGAGGTTGAAGTGGAGGAGAAGAATACAGTCATAAAGAAACTTATGGAGCTTGAGGAACTTAAAGGTATTCATATTCTGATGCCTACTATTTTAAATGCAACCGGGCTTTCGGACCAAGTTTGCAGTGAGAGATATCTTCTGCTTGAAGCCTGCCTGAGTGTCATATTACTATGATGTGACTGTTTGTCGCGCGTGGCATAGATTCTTCACTCCTTATGGTAACTGGCGTCTCGCCACTTCACTCAGGGTCAAGCGAGCGATTTGGGCTGTGATTCATAAAAGCCGGTGAATTTGCTTAGGTTTCCTCTTCGAAGTTCTTGTAACAGGACGATTTTTGAATTAAAAGATTGGCGTGCCACAGAAAAACTGTTTTACAGCTGACTTGCAAAAATCGATCTAATTTTGAAAAGCCTTGAAAAGTCCGTGTCAAACGAAATTAAATGACTCTGTCGGTTTTGCGAGCTTTCTTGGGCACGTGACAAATGCATCATAAGATGCAATTAAGTCTTCTCAATTCTTTGTCACGAACAGAAACATAGATAAAATTTCTTCAATTTTAACTGAATTAATCGAGAGCCAAGCTTTCCCTCGAAAGATCCTGATTCTAAAAAAAGTTGCACTGCCTCGATTAATTTTATAGGCTAGTGATACAGCTGTTGCGGTAACAGATATTTAAATAGCAGAAATAACAATGGGATAATTGTTTGCTTAAGATCAAACTCTTCCATCCTTTCTTGTGGCTTAGCAACAGCATATCGCTTGTCTCATGAATATCGGGCTTTGTGATGGCAGGAATCGGCATATGTCGGTAACACTTGTGCGATATTAAATTCAGGGGAAAATGATCTCCTTGACAATTGGATTCTGGCAATTAAAGCAGTGAGATATATAACTCATGAAGAGTTCACCTTCTAGGCGAGTACGTATCAAATTGGAAGTATTGAATCAAAACTTGAAGGAAGAAAGAACAGAATACGAAGCGTTTCGTCTCTTGACAGACGTGATTTATCGTGCTAAACGCAACAGTTTTCTCTTGCTAGAAGCGCAAGAATGGCTCAAATCTTCAATAAATTAGTCAGACTAGTTACACTCCTCACTTTGTTGTTTTATGCTGCTGTGGTTGTATATGGCCAGGTATGTATTTATATTGTAATAAATAATTCAGTTTGACTTTCATCAGCTTACAACCTCCATACTAGATTAAATACTGCAAACCTTCGTCAAGTGGCTTGTAAGTTACGTTTTTCTGTTAAAATTATCTAAACTCCAGTCTTCTTGAAATCTGTTAAATAGATACATGGCTTACGTTGCAGGAACGAATTCATGACCGAAACGGATGGAATTCGTGCAAAGACGTTTGCCAGAGATCTGCGCACGAATCCATTCGGTTCAGTTGCCTGCGAAACTGTTTGCATAGATACGGATAAGGAATTTAAGAACGTAGAGGAACTAATGCTGGATGTTGGCGATCCTTTATCAGTCTGAAGAGTTCGGAGATCGCTTTTCTTGCTAAATAAAAGATGTTCTTGAACACGTCTCCTTCGTTCTCTCTCGTTTCATTCATGTGCAAGGAAACTTAATATCAAATGAATCACTGCTCACCAATTAGAAATAGTCTCTCAATGAATATCCGAGTGCATTTAAACTGAAAGCTAATATAAATAATACCATATGGAAGAATTTCCCCTTCATCGACTTACCTTAATGGAGCTGAATACCTAAAAATTTGGGTAAATTGTAGATCAACTAACACTCTATGAAAGTCTTACCATGGAGACTATAGGGACGCGGCTTACCAGCAATGGTAACGCGCAGAACTTGACAAAGGAAAGAATGGAATGACTTGGATGAAGAGAAGGATGAAATCGAGGAACTTTCCTGGCATGAACGAGGCAAGAATTAAGCCAACTTTATCAGATCGTCGGCTTTCATGTTCACGTCAGATATCAAAATAATCATCGGAGCTGGCAAAAAATATTTTCAAATATTTTCTACGTTATTTTCTATTCTGCTAGAGTTCAAGTTGCAATTTATGCATCACAATCAATTTGAAAGTTGCTATATCATATTTTCACGTACAAGAGCTGCACTTGTTCAAGCCTGTGATTATTTTCATTCCATTCACACTCACTGGATGAATTGTAGGCGCATACATCAGCTATCAACATTTTAGCGTTTTCGTCAAAGATTTCACATCCAACGTGTCTTATTTTATTTGGTTTGGTATTGAACTGATAGATCTTTTAAAAATTTATCGATTATTTAAAGCTTAGTATTGAACTGATCGATCTTTTAAAAATTCAATTGAAAGCAGCCTAAATCTATAATACACTGATGTATAATCCTACTTTGAGGGCCCCTTAATATTAATTCACATGTCCCTGATTTTTAAAAGTTTATTTTTATAACAAGACTTGAACTACAAGATGAACTAAAATATGGTATAGAATACATTCTGGTATTGATTTGAACTCTGTGAGAAAAAATAAGAGACATTCAATTACGCTAAGAAAGGCATGAAACCTAGAGATCAAATCATTAGCCATGTTTGGGTTACCATGTAATTTTTTAAAAATAGATAAATGAAAACTTTAAAACGTCAACATATATAGATTGCATCATGAGAGATTGTTAAAAAAAATATTTTTGCCATTTTTTCCGGCTATATCTTTCATAAAAGTGACTTGTATTGATATGCTAAAAGACTCTGAATTATTTTCTCAATAGCAAATCGTTCGTAGCCTAAGTGGTCATGACGAATTTATGAAAAAATGAGCTAACCTAAAAAGTTTTCAACATTCATATCGGTCAACGGGCACTCAGGGAGTTTAGCTAATAGGTATTACAGACACTAACTGCTCAGCAAAGAAAATTTTCAGGCTATAGCAGTTTATCAATAACCACAACCTATCGTCAAACTTTTGTTCTTATATGATATATGCTCTTATATATGTCTTTTAAAATTTTATTCATTTATTAAATATATGAAACTCTATTAGAAAAATATATTCGTCCGCCATGGTATATAATGTTTATGCGATTGCCTATTAACGGGGCCAAAATAAGTTTTGAATTTAAGCTTCACCTCTTGGAGCCATGAAGCAGTGCGCGCATGCGCTGGTTGAAACCTTTGTCAATTATCCACTTAAGCATGATCATACAAAGATTTATGTATGTATGTACATATATATACATATATTATATAGCGTAATTAAATAATATCTGTTCAATGAAGTGCTTCCCAAAATTCTTTCGCTTTTTAAAAGCTACAATCTCCTGTCTCTTTGAGTGTTTCAAGGCACCTTGAAGAATTGAGTATGGAAGTTAGCTGCCGAAATTTCGCGGCAGCCTGTGTTTCTTCTCAGCACACGGCACCGATACTTTGCAGTATTATGTGCACGCCATGTGACCGTTTAATTTCAATAAAAATTGCTTCAACTTTGTTTCCGGATAAAAAGCATAGGTCATGCCTCAGCTTCGTGTTCTTGATGCTTGATTAGAGAGGAAATTAGTGTGTACAAATAAAAGGAACGTCTTTTAGCTGAGTCCTGATTTGTTAAATTCTCTTATGTCAAAGTACTTGGACATATTGTTTAAAAGCGCTTGGTTATCGAAGGTAACTGTTATGGCAAGGATTTTGTGAAGAATGTTTTTTTTTAATGGAATAAGATGCCGCGAAATTCATATTCAGCTCATTTAATTTTGGAATCGGAACCTGGGAACGTTTCTCGTAAAACATTGTCCGGACTTGTAACGAACAGCAATAAGTTTGCTACGCAGTAAAGACAAGTAAAAATTTCACTGGAAATGTTTTCACTGGAGTTATTATTGCAGCATTTGATATGGAGGTAACGGTTGCAGTAAAGCATTTCACCAATTTTAATTTATTAGGAATAACGCGCCTGCAAGAACCGCCTTTGTCAATTGATTTCATTTCCATGAACAACCAGGACCAAAAGATGTTACGCGTTCACAAAGCAATAAGAAAAAGAATAGAAAAAGTACCTAAATCAACAAACGACGGGTAACAGCAGCTGGAACATAAATCCGACAGAAGCACGGTAAACTCAAGTACCAGGAGTAAAATAAGTGCAGTATCAAGGCAGTGCCAGCATTAGATATAAAGACAAAATATAGTAAGGTGCAAAAGCAGCGATAAAGAGGACACCCCGAGCGCAAAGCGTGTGTGTGTTTGTATGTGTGTTTGTGTGTGTGTCGAATATCAGAATAGCTGGTTTAAGTATTCGTCTCACTTTTTATCGATGACAAAGATGTGCAACTGTGTTGATGATAATTGTAGATGCGACAGTCGAATATAATAAGAGAAATGTTCACTCGATTTGTTTTTCTTTTATTCTCAATAATGGCTTTGTCTACGGACCGCAAATTAAAAAAACTTCAGAGAACTGGACAAGGTCTTCATACAGTCTTTAGTAGGGCACGTTCAGCTGTTTGAGTTTCTTTATTTATGGTATCTTCTTTGACAATCCTTACGACAATGATGGCGCTGGGTAGAGGTTGAAAACTTTGTGCATGTTTTTCTGCAGGACGCCAAGTCTGTTCCATACCATGAGGAGCTTGGCTGAAGCAAACCATATCGCAGATATGTAAATGCAATTCATTTCAAGATTTCAATAGTTTAAGGATCAAACATTCCTTGCTTGGATTTTAAATCTTCTCAAGATGCTGGCTGGATTTGCCTTGGATATTCTTCATTGCTCTATTCTTCTTCTAACATGACAAATTTATTCACGAAAAACTGATCAAACTCCAAGTTCTCAAGCAAAGTGGAATAGGAACCTTACAATCGAATAAGATTGGAGGTGAGTAGACCAATCAGTCACGATCTGGAGATAGGAAATTTCTTCGCATTCATCAATAATTAATTTGGCGAAGTCTTCACCAACTGATAATCAAAATACTCCAACTAAGTTGTACAAACCTTGCCAGATATGTCAGTAGCTGTTAGCAACAGCAAGGAAGCGAGTAGAACGTAAGCAAGTAACATCTCAAGTTCAACGGCTTTTCTCGACCTAAACAGCAAGGATCATTTTTTTAAAAGCAAGACCATGTCACAAAGCGCGTGGCAATGGCAGACCGACAAACCAGTTGTGAGAAATAACGGTCACCTTGGTTTCTGGAGTCTTTATAAGAAATGACGGTTTCAGATTCGAACTTCAGAGTGCAGCAGAGGAAATGAATTCGACGTAGCTAGTCATGCTTTTATACTATACATCAACTAATTTGCTGTTGAAGAATTATTAAATCCACGGAAGTTGCATGTACCATGAAAAACCGAAAATTTTTAGATAGTCTAGTAATCAATATCAGCTTGCCACAAAGTTGATATCGCACACAAAAGCGAAATTCATTTTTAAAGCCGCTTAGTCATGTTAGAACTGGTTTGCAGTTACTAGGCAATCAAGTTGATTAGAAAGAATTTAATAAACACTATGATCTAATAAACATTGATCAAGCCAAATTGGATACTTTGCAGTATTATGTGCACGCCATGTGACGGATCGATGGCTTCTGTCGCTAGTAAAGCAAGATTGCGTTGTAACGCTGTTACGCTATTACAATGTATCGGGAAAACGCAAGGGGATGACTCTAACGACCTCCTCCTCTGAATTTAATCCTTTTGTTCCACTTCCATCCTCTGTTTACATATTTTCCCCCTTCTATAACAAAATCAACATGTAATTAAATGAAGCATAATCCTGGAAGAACTTTATGATTTTCCTGGTAGCATGATGAACTTCATATGTGCCATGTCTTATAATAACACATTTCAGACACTAACATCATAGCACTGATTCCAAAAGACTCATATTCTCCAGATGTACACAGTGATGACTGCTCAAATTTCTACTACAACATTCAACAACAAGACGCAACCATGAGGGGAGAGACAAGACTGACTGGCAAAGGTAACTGACGCAGCTAGAACACTAAATAAGATAACACTAGTAGATACAAGCAAATCTTGTAGCAATGTCCGCCTCAGTTACAGTCTTTAGTTTTACTGCAACTCTAAGATATCGATAAAGAACGTGTCTATATACTAGCTGTGCAGCCGAACGATTCCTCAGCTTTGACGTTTTGAAAGTTGGGACCTTCTTCTAATGACGAGACACCTTTCTCCCATGCAGCCTGTCGTGAGGTTCCCATTTGCGGCTGCAGACTTCATCGCACGTATTCAGGATAATGAGGTAACATTTCCTTTTAGAAGACTTCCGTATCAAACCGACTTTAATGATGGCCATAACATGAATCGCTTGGAAGAAAATTGAGTTTTTTCAGTGTGAATCAAATATAGGAACATTTTTCAAGACTTGCGTGTTGCAATAGATGGTCGTGAGGCTTGTGGCCTAAGGAGGATGCGTAGTAGAAACATTCAGTTTGTACCTACATCAGCGTACACGCTGCAATTACCAACTAAGATGTCTATAGACTTCGATAACAACGCTAAAATAGCTGGCAACTTGCAAGGAGCAAAGAGAATTGTCGGAATGTTTGTATTGTCTTTATGATTTGCACCAACAGTGCAAAAATGCTTAGCAACTAACTGTTGTTAGTCTAAATGTGCTGGTTAAAAGCTGCTTCCATTTCACTCGTTGTTTTCAAGAAATTTGAGTCCTTCAAGAAAATTTGGATTTGCGGTCCACAAAAACTTGACTTGCTTCAAAAATTGTTGAATGGCCTAATCGATCCTCTTTTGATGTGCAAAGACGGAAGAGTGTAATTTTCTTTTGATCAATTAATGGTTCATCCAATATATTAGCCGCTCCACCTGGAGCCATAGTTTGTCGCGGCGGTCAGTAAACGTAGTTCTCTCGGTCTCTACTTCCCCACGTGCTGAGAAAACATGGCTGTTGGAGTAAAAAAATTTCTGTCTCAGAACAAAATTCACCATCTTCAAGTAAACGCACATGAAACATGAGGAATCCATGATACAGATCTCTACAAACTAATTTAATTTCTCCATATGTTTCATTCAGGCATTTACAGAAATGCACCCTTTAAACTGCGCTTGCAGCTGTCTATTAGAAGACGCCATTCAACTTGTTTGTATTCCTCAATTGAATGGAATACTCTTATCTGAGCGGCTCTGTTCTCGTAGCAGAAGGAAGGCTAGGATAGACAGGCGTTTACTATAGAGAAGAAATGAAGCAAAAGCCATTCAGTCCTAGATTTACATCTAGTCACTACTAGCGACACGAATGATATTATAGTATCAATTGATCTGCGTGATCCTCATGAGTAGAAACTTTACAAATTTGGTCAAAAGTTCCTTTTAAACTTGGTGTTGAATTTAGTCTTTGGAGCTTCTCCTTGAAGTACTAGGTTGGAAGGGGGCTCTTCAACTTGATTAGCTCTGCCGAAAAGGCCCTCCTTGCGATTGAGAAAATATTTTGACAAAATTTTGCTGTTTTGTTGTCAGCTTTTCAGGCTAATGTTCCAGTGTCTCAAAAGTCAATTATACTGTTTGCAGACATTATGTCTCGCCAAACATTTATCTTGATCTCCCAGATTAACCCAAATATGGGCAAAATGCGCTATTTCAGGAAAATCAGGGATTTTCTTTTGATTTTAATGTATCGCACATTCTCCACAAATTGAACGAAACGCATTAGAAGAATTAACGCAACATCTTCGTGATGAATTCTTCTTATCTTGGCATGTTTATTTATTAACCAAATTAAAAATAACGAAAAACTGAAATTAAACGGTAGTGGAATATTAGTATATTGCCAACCGTTGGTGGTGACAAACACGGCTACATCATGAAGTTTCTGCCACACAGTTTTGGCCAAAAGTCCTCAGAATATATGCATGTATATATCGACTTGAACGCACACACAAACTTACAGAAGTGGGCTTGAGCACAACCTATTATATTAGTATTTAAGAACTTGCCCAGATATGTTAAAAGGAAGGTTAATTTTCCGTACGTCCGTCCTGAAGGATGATTATTTTATAAACTCCAAAGAGCTTGACCTTGTATGGTGAATTCACTTAGAAAATACGTTTCAAATTAATGATGTCAATCGAAAGCCATAACGCCTCTTCAACGCAAAGATATATGATAACAAATCTACCTTTATATCACGCCTTGTTAGCAATTTTAAAGTGGAATTTTGGATCAGGTCGGCATCTTTTTTATGATGCAAAGAAGGTAGAGAAGCATAATCGCTGTGATCATAGTTTTTATTGAATTCTTTCTAATCAACTTGATTGCTTAGTAACTGCAAACCAGTTGTAACATGACTAAGCGGCTTATTCAATGAATTTTGCTTGTGTGTGTGTGACATCAACTTTATGGCAAGCTGATATCGATTACTAGACTATCTAAAAACTTTCGGCTTTGTATGGTACATGCAACTTCCGTGGATTTAATAATTCTTCATATGTAACATAATTGAAGTATAGTATAAAAGCATGAGTGGCTACGTCGAATTCATTTCCTCTGCCGCACTCTGAAGTTCGAATCTGAAACCGTCATTTCTTATAAAGACTCCAGAAACCAAGGTGAGCGTTATTTCTCATAACTGGATTGTCTGTCTGCAATTGCAACGCGCTTTGTGACATGATCTTGCTTTTTTAAAAAAGATCTTTGCTGTTTAGATCGAGAAAAGCCGTTGAACGTAAGATGTTGCTTGCTTACGTTCTACTCGCTTCCTTGCTGTTGCTAACAGCTACTGACATATCTGGCAAGGTTTGTAAAAATTAGGTGGAGTATTTTGATTAACATTTGGTGAAGACTTCACCAATTTAATTACTGATGAATGCGAAGAACTTTTATTTCTCCTGCTCGTAACTGATTGGTCTACTCACCTCCAATCTTATTCGATTGTAAGGTTCCTATTCCGCTTTGCTTGAGAACTTGGAATTTGATCTGTTTTTCGTGAATAAGCGAGTCATGTTAGAAGAAGGCAAATCGAACCAGCTTCTTGAGAAGATTTAAATCCAAGCAAGGCATGTTTGGTCTTTAAACTATTGAAATCTTGAAATGAACTGTATTTACATACCTGCGATATGGTTTGTTTCAGCCAAACTCCTCCTGGTATGGAACAGACTTGAAGTCCTGCAGCAAAATATGTTCATCCCTTTCATCCTTTGCTCAACGCGATCATTGTCGCAAGGCTTGTCGAAGAAGATACCCAAAATAAAGAAACTCAAACAGCTGAACGTGCCCTACTAAAGAGTTTATGAAAACCATCTCAAGTTTTCTAAAGATTTTTTAGTTTGCGGTTCGTCGACAGAGCCATTATTGAGAGTAAAAGAAAAACAAATCAAGTGAACTTTTCTCGTTATATATTCGACTGTTCGCATTTACAATGATCATCAACACCGTTACACATCTTTGTCATCAATGAAAAGTGTCGCGAATACTTATACCAGCTATTCCGAGATTGGACACACAAACACACAAACACACACGCCTCGCGCTTGAAGTGTCCTCTTTATCGCGTTTACCTACCTAACTACACCTTTGTTGACATTGATACTCAAACGACAGCCGGATGCGTAGGTTTCACAACTCGGTTTATAAGAACACGAAAGTGAGGCAAGGCCTATGCTTTTTATCCGGACACAAAGTTGAAGCAATTTTTATTGAAATTCAAAGGAAGTCTAGGGGAAACATCATAAGTTGCTGCATATATAAGCAACCTGAAATGCGTCTTGTTGATCTTATAAACATTGGATGCACGTAGTAAATAATAATTTCATTTACCTTTTAGATGATTTCAACATCAATCTCCTGAATTGCAATCAGTGCACGGTTACAAGTAGTTTTAAAGACAACTGAAAATCCTTTAGCCTTCACGTGGTACTCTTTGATCTCAAACACTTATTAGTATCATATGTACTGGCTAATATCTAGGCTGCGTTCCTGGAAGAAGATGCAAAAATTAGCCTGAAGCCGCCTAGATGATGTGGTTTACATGTGGATTCTCTAATTGACTTATTTTGGTAATAAAAATACGGATATTCGTAATATTTTGGCTCCAATGAATTGCTTGTCGAGAAACAAAGAAGTAAATCTTTAACAGAAGCTCTGGATTACACGGGGTTCGCTAATATCAATCATGAAGTGCAATGGGGTCTGTCGTACCTAATCCTAAAGCGAGTCCTTTGAGTTGCAAAAGGCCTTCGACACGGTCAATCACAACATACTCTTGCAAAAACTAGATCACTGTGGTATCATGGGTAGCTTAAATGAGTGCTTTTCATCGTTTCTCTCTGACCACATGCAACAGGTCACTGACTTTGAAAGTTCACCGGTCCTAGATATGGAATATGGGGTCCCACAAGGCTCAGTGATCGGACCCTTGCTCTTCCTAGTCTATATTAAGGATCATTGTCTTACAAATTCGCTCGCGCACTTTTTTCGCGACGACACAAGCATCTTGCTGAGCCATGCGTCATTAATAGTTATGTGCAGATCTTTAATAATAATCCCGACAAATTTTTATGACTGGCTGCGCTCAAAAACCGCCTTTCCATGAATTCTAAGAAAACAGAGCTAGTTCTGTTTAAGCCTTTGAGCAAAAAGACCAACCTGACGCTTACAATTAGTGGTACAAAAGTCGGTGGTACCAAAATATTCCCGTCAAATAATGTGACGTATTTGGGAGTACTACTTGATGCAAACTAACTTGGAGGCCACGGATTGGTAAACTCTCAAAGAGGCTCACATAAGTAGTTTCTATCCTTACAAAATTGAGACACTATGTAACATTCAAGACACGTAGGTCTAGTACTCACTGTTTATCTTATGGTTGCCTTGCGTGGGGCTTCTCAAGCAAAACTGACCTGAAAATTTAGCATCACACTCAAAAACGAGCGATAAGAGTTATTAATTTCTCCGCCTTCCAGGAACCTTCATCCAAGTTACTTGCAATAACGCAAAACTAGATGGCTTTATAGAGCTTAACAAAGTAATGCTTATGCATGATTGGAAAAATGGTAAACTAGCTACTTCTTTAAAGCCACGTTTCACAGTGAAAGTGCTTTGCACAAGAACGAGAGGAGATTCACATGGAAATCTTTACATGCCCAAAATTCCCTTACAGTTATAGCCGAAAAGCAATCTTTGGGATTTGCTAGTCCAATATCTAATAAAATTTTAAATCGTATCATCGATGCTCAAATTAACTTAAATGTCAGCAATTTGCAGGTCAGACTTCATGAATTGTTTATTGCTACATATTAGCTGGTCGTGTCTCTGACATATCAAGTAACTGTAAATTTACAATGAAAACCTAGCGTCTGCTTTACCCTCATTGGCAAGTACCTAAGAAACCTTTTGTGGTGATATTTTTATGTTTATAGTACTTAGCATATGACGACTATTACGTACTTCACACTAAGTATGAGGGCGTCTCTTCACTACCGATTAGCTCTTGCTATGAAGAGCCCTCATTCCCACCTAGGCTAAGGTTTTGTAAAATTATCTCTATACGTTTTTTGGAGTGATATTTGGGCAAATAAATTCTTGTTGCTGTTGTTGTTGTGGTTGTTGTTGCTGTTGCTGTTAACGCTATGCAAATAAAACAATGCGAATTGCTAATTAATTAATAATAAATAAATAATTGATTCGTCAACTTCACGTGCACTGCTTTCGAAGTAGGGGCTTCAATTGGAAGTTCTGCAGGTAAGACGCCTAGCGTTTCAAAACAGAAGCAAATTTTAAAAACACAAAACGGTTTACAAAGTTTGAGTCTCAGGAAATCTTGCAAGAACGCCCTCAAACATGCAACCGCAGAGCCCCCAGAATTTTTGGAATAGTTTTAGCAATTGCTAATCTTTTCAGTGATATTATAGTTACTGTAACAATTACGGGACTTTTTTAATCATATCCAATTCAAACGACATTTCCTGAACATCAACGTCGTCCCTCGTCTCTATGTCATTATTCCGTACTTCATTAAAGTCTCCATATGGCACTCGAGGCCCAAATCGGCCATGCCATTTTTCCAGCCACGGCAGAACTTTGAGCTGCCTCGACAGAAGTTCCGTGTAACCCAGTGACAATAAGCATCTCGATTGCAGTAGGCTTAACAAGCAGAATATTGTTGCTACTGAAGCACTCATCGTCCTTGGCATTCGCCTAGGTCAGGAGTTAAGCAGAGCACTTACCACTAGAACACGGGAGCTAATCGACTACTTAGCCATACATCATAATTACGCGGGTTCTTGCTAGTACAGGAACTTCTCAAACCATCCAGATTCTTGGTGCACACTAAACGAAAACTAGAATTCGGTTAAACTTAAATTAAGCAACTCTGATGACCTCTTTACACTTTCAAAGCATAGACATATTCTGAACATAACATCGCTTTATACATTCTTATGCGAGTACAAAGTCGTTATTAATAACGGATAATATATTAACTTTAACATTGACCAGCACTGGAACTTGAAAGGTAGTTACAATCCAAATTATCCGAATGTGTGAAGAATGTGTGCGCGTTTGTGAATTTGTTTGTGTGTTTGTTTGTTTGTGTGTGTACATGTAACAGCATATCTTCTGCACTCAAGTTAGCCTTGTACCATTCTACACATAGTTCCCGGAACGGATATTTTACAAATAGACAATAACTCTCATGACAGCCTGTTCTTTTGTCATGACATCGTAGAGCAATCCACAAACAGAACGACGATTAAAATCTAATTGGTTTGTCGCAAATACTTGAGTAATGCTAGCTTGGTATTACTAGCGATACTCGCTATGGCAGCGTTTTGTTGATTTTACCATATTTTGTTTAGTAAAAAAATGAAGAGTTCCAATTATTTGAACTTTACAAGAGGTTTCAAGAAATCTCAGAGTAGTTACAGATTTTACTTTAGTAGGTGTCACATGTCTACCCAAGACACTGCTACTTGACTTCTGTTGATTCCATCTCAGTAGTATGGTCCCGGAGCTAACTTACAGGGCTGTCCATGTATTGTCTTTTACTGCGGGAGTGACCAAGCGATGACGACGTGTGGACGGAACAACGGCAGAAGATCGAGATGTAAGGGTGGACACGTCTCTGGCGTGGTTATGGCGAGAGTTGATTGTGTTTTCATGGATCTGAGGGATGCCCCAATCTAATTTTGGGTCAGGGCAATACCTGTCCAGGGCTCGCAAGTGCTATTGTCTAGTATTCGCGCTGTTAGTTGCCAGAGATCAAGCGCTGGTTACAGCGGGTTCTTGATTCTCAATCCGCCTTTGAGGTGTATTTAAGAGATTTTTGATTTTTATCAGGGGACTGGGTTTACTATGCCACACCAAATTATTTAAAATATTACTAATATTTAAACGTGCTTGCTTAGGCACTTCGAGAATATGGGCTAGGTGTCGAATTTTGCCTAGGCCTAATGTTCATATTGTGAAGGCCTTTCCGCACTTTGGTAAAGTTTTTTGCTTTCAAAGCTACATTAGTGTATTAAGGTTTTATAGTTTCTGGGGATAATCATATAGCACAGTGTGGACATGATCAAGGAAGAAGGTGACCCCCAGCTCTGAACATGGTGCGGTCCGGACCAATGAGAAGGCCTTTCGTTGTCTTGTCGTTGATCTCAGAGCCCAATGCATTTTCAAATTCGATTGATATAGTTCTGGTTGTTTGGAGTGACTATATGTCTGTCAAGAATAAAGTGACATCGTAAGCATGTTGTCCCATCTTTATATTCTGCGTACCAGCTCTTTACCTGTTATCCTTGGTGTCTTGACTGATAGCCTGAGCGAATGGCTTTCGCAAGAGAATGTGGAGTAAGCCCGAGATAGATAAGTGCTGATTGGCATCCGTTATTTTGTACTTTTGAAGTAATATCTTCGTACAAAGTCGCAATCCGGGGTTCGAAAGATATCTTGTCTCAAAATGTTTTCCCAATATTAACAAATCAAAGCATGATATTGTTCGTTGTAAGTATGTGTAGAATTTCCACGGTCCCTATCCCCTGCGTATGGCCTTCGGTATATAAAGAACCGCGCACACTGCACCTTATGGTCGGCATAGGGAAACGGCACCTTAAAAGCGGCGTTGATTCCATGCTCTATTGGGGCGTAGACTCTGTCAAGGTGGCTGAGAATACCACTTGATTGGTATCCCCTCGCACAGGTCGTCAGCCAAAGGCAGTAGTCTGGAGAGGACGTGAGAGGACGTCTATAGTGAGAGCGCTACTTAGCGCAGTATATAGTGTTTTCTCTGCTTTATTCCGAACAATTTTAGTGCAACATGTGTGGCTAGAATATTGGCACCCTTCTGGCCAGTCTTGGCCATTTGTTTTGCTTTATTCGGACAAAACATTTATTATGACCATGACAATAACCTTTGGTAACAAAACTGAGGAGGAGAACCAATGATACTCTAAGTGCATTGCAAGGGCGAATCGACAGGGAGGAAAGGAAAATATAATCAGACGTAAGTACAATACGCACCTGCAAAATAGAGATAACGGGAATCCAACAGGAAGGAAACTGGGAAATTTTAGCCTGGCAAAGGCAGAGTTCCTGGAAAAGGACAAAATGCCAACACACTACTTTTATTAACTGGAAAATTACGACAAGCTCTTCTCAACTGTAACCGAGATTAAAACACCTGAAAGGCACGCCACGGATCAGACTGAAGTCCTGAGGGGAATACACCGGTACTTCTAAGATATTTACTGTGAAGATGACCTAGCTGAACCAATGCAAACAATGTTCACTGAAAAGCTGCTGTCCGAGCTAAGCCCCTGAACAGTCTCAGGAACTACTGAGGGAGAACTTTTAAAAGAACTAACTGACATTAGACCTGATAAAAGTCCGGCAATAGAACGCCTTCCCAAAGAGTTCTATGAAAAATTTTGAAAATCACTTAAGGATGACATCATGGACCTTACCAACCACATTCACACCATCCAGTGGCTAACACACTCCCAATCCACAGCGGTTGTTAGGCTAATATATAAAAGTAAGAGAGAGAGAAAGATAATCTGGGAAGCTGGAGACATGCATTTGCAAGATTGCAAAATCATAGCAACGGCAATGGCAAAGGTGTTATCTCCACACTCCTTGCTCAGGAGCAAACTTGTGCAGTCCCGGGTAGAAGCATTCATACGAACTTAACTCTAATTAATATGAAATATAATTCCTCACTCCCAACAGAGACGCTCTAATCTTATGATATTAAGTCTGGATGAAGAAAAGGCCAAAGCCGCGTGTTAAGGTCT